>CATVIB010000219.1:0-159372 GCA_958336395.1 Ctenicera cuprea
GAAATGATTTTCTGTTCGTAAAGACAGAACGCAGTGGATTACATAGTTTCTTTAATAAATAACACAGTTAGTTTCAGCTTAAAGCTAGTATTTATCTGTTATCAGCAAAGAACTAGTTTTATGATGTAAACTGCTAATTACTGTAACACATTCTTTGTCGCACTTATTCATTCAGATTTCCTCGAAACACCGCATTAGTTGTCACATTTACCAAAACTGCTCACAGTAAAGGAGGTGCAAGCCACGGTTAGAAAAAATTTAAACCCCAACAAAGCACCGGGACACGACCTGATTACAGGACGTCTTATTACAGAATTCCCACGAAGAGGAATAGTGCTGATAACAATAATTTACAACGCAGTACTACGAATTGGTTATTTTGCACCGCAATGGAAAGCTGCCGAAATAATCCTGATTCATAAGCCTGGAAAACCGACCAACGATGTAACATCGTACAGGTCGATTAGCTTGCTACCCATCCTTAGCAAATTACTCGAGAAACTACTTCTCACACGTCTAATGACGGTGATAGTGGAAAAAAGCCTGATACCCGAGCACCAATTCGGTTTCAGGAAAAATCATGGCACCATCGAGCAAGTCCACAGATTAGTCGAAATCGTAAACCAAACCTACGAGGAAAAAAGCTACTGCACGGCGGCATTCCTGGACGTGAGCCAGGCGTTTAATAGAGTGTGGCATAAGGGACTCCTAGCTCAAGAAGGAACTCCCATACACGCTGTATATCATCCTAGAATCATACCTGAAAGAAAGATACTTTATAGTGAAATACGGACAGGATGTCACAGCATTGTACCCGATAAAAGCAGGAGTGCCCCAAGGTAGCGTCCTTGGACCAACACTGTATCTACTTTTCACGTCTGATTTACCTACCGACCAACAAACATGTACAACAACATTCGCCGACGATAAAGCGATACTGGCAAAACATTTGGATCCAAACACTGCTGCAATGATGCTTCAACAAAACCTAAATCAAATACAAAAATGAACATCCAAATGGCGTATAAAAATAAACCAAAACAAGTCTGTACATGCCACGTTTACAAAGTGCAGAAGGCAGACACCACTAGTCAGATTCAATGACCAAAATGTGCCACAAGCTGATCATGTCAAATACTTAGGTATGTACCTAGATAAAGATTTAACTTGGAAAACCCACATACTCAATAAAAGAAAAAAACTCGGACACAAACTTGCCAAACACTACTAGTTGCTGGGTCGAAAATTAAACCTTCAAATGCCTTCAAACCCATCTGGTCTTACGGGATTCAGCTCTGGGGAACAGCTTCTGTTTCTAACATCGAAATATTGGAACGCTTTAAATCGAAAGTTCTAAGAATGATAACTAATGCCCCGTGGTTTATACCGAACAGTGAAATCCTAGAAAACCTAAAAGTGAAAACAGTTAAAGAGGAAGTGAGTAACTATAGTGAAAAGTATTTAACTAAACTTAAAGTACATCCAAATCCACTTGCCCTAAATTTGTTAGATAATAGTGAGGACACATACAGGCTATAGTCCACGCAAATTAGACTTTTTAGAAGAAATAATTTATAAAGTTTTGCCATTCACGTAGATGTATTTCTAATAGGGGTAGGAACAAAATCCAGAAAAGTTCCCACCCAACATGTGTCCGCAGCATCCCCATTTTTCGCGAAAACTCACCCCTAGCGTGTACAGGTTACAGTTTTTTCAATTTTTTGTGCGAATCGTTTCTCCGATTCGCAAAATGTATAGGAAATGAAATGTTTATTATTAAATTCTACATAAAAAAGTTTCTATTGTCTTTTTGGCTAATTTCAATCTAACTCTGGCAAATTACGTTCAAAGAACCATGCATGTTTTAATTTAAGCTCGTTTCCGCACCACCTATATGAGGCAGAGCTTTCGGCGCGGTTTTTTTCAAGTGGTATCCTCAGAAGGCCTATTCCACTAACAGCTCGCTTCCTTATTCGTCGGTTGGGCCATCGTTTAATATTTCTTCGGATGGTGCATTTAGGAAACCTTGTCCATGGCAGTTGGAGCACATAGTGGAACAACGTAATCCAACTTGACGACATCCGCATCGTTTACCGCAACCCTTTTTACAGCTGCAGGATGTAACTTCCAAAATAGAAATTGGAGCTGGTGCTTCGGTATTATAAACTGGTAATAACATATTGCCCCTTTTTTTCCAACCCCACTGCGTTGGCTCCATTTTTTCACCTCGCCAGGATTGAATTTGGTGAAATACCCGGTATGAATGTTGTTTTAACGCGGCAGATGTTGGTGGCAATCTAGCTAAAATTACAGCATGATTCGATTGGCCAGCCAATTAATTAAATGAAGTAAATCTATAGCTATTTAAACAAGTTTCTGTTCGTTCCGCTTTATATAATCCAAGTGTGAATCTCTCTCCAGCACTTGCAATATCATCTTTGGAGGATTGAGGATTGTTGAAAATAGGAACAACATCTTCCAAATCTGTTCTCTTGTTTATTATGCTTATTATTAGTGCTTTGCCTTTTCCAAAGAAATCAGAAGTTGTATCACAACCACTAAACGCATGTGCAAATAAAACGGTTTCTTTGAAATTTTTCAAAACATTTCAAGATTGTAAATCAAGGGAACTATATAGTCTTTTCTTTATATAATATATAAAAAGACCCTCTTTTGTGAATTTTTGAAACTCCTGGTTAGTCATTTTTTGTTGTAGAGATTCCATATCTTGGAGGTATATTTGGCATGATTTTGCGTATGGGAAGTGTCCGGTTGCATGAAAAATTGGCAGCATAGCTCTCACACAATCTAAGTGAAGCCTCCAATTTCCCATACGTTCTGCCTGAATGAAATGTATGGCAATGGTAATAAGCTCATAGTAGTGTAACCAAAGTTGCGCCGTTTTGCCCCTTTCTTGCATTTTACGGATTTGTTCGATGAGTTCATTATTAACTTTTTCTACGACAGTGTCGTCATTAATGGAACCAAAAGTTATTGAAAAATCATTGAAAGTTGCCAGAATTTCTTGCAGATGTTTTTTGTCAGTTTCGTCAATCGACATTTCTTCAATTATTATTGTAGACAAAGCAGAAAATGTAAGAATATGTGCTCGTATTGCTCGAGCATAGGCGTGACCAGAAAGCTTATGGGTTATTGATGCTGATGCATATACTGTTGCCCACAATTCGGAAAGTCCACTGCTGCCCATAATATACCCAACCGATCCGAGGTAAGACATTAATAAATGAAAACCTCCCAATCTGACAACAACGTTCGACAGTTTTTCATTGCCGATTTCCGCAGCAATTATATCTCTTGCTTTCAGATAGAGCGGCTGATCAAACGTAACCATACATGTTGTTTGACCAAGTTTGCTTATCATTTCTGCGGTATGATTCAAAACACTATATATGGTACTTAAGTCGGTTGGAGCATGATTGAGGAATGGCAGAGCGATAATTTGTGATTTTGTGTGTGGTAAAGTACACGTCACGGCATCCATAAATCCTTGCCAAGCTGGAAAAGTCGGCAACTGTAAAAACTTTCCATACATCCATAAAAAGTCCTGTGCTGAAGGTGTTCCAGCTCTTTTAAAAGCATCCTCCGTGTACATATTTTTTAATAAAATTTGTTCAATACCATTTTTCGATTTGTGGAAAGTTTTGCATACTTATTTTACTGCTGCTAGCAATTTCCTCGGAAGAAGGAACATATGGCAATTTAATTATTCTTTTATTACGTACGGCGTCGTATGGTGCGACGTACTGTATTCCACCCATCGCATGGAATGTGTCTTTACCAGTCATTGTGTTAATATTGAAGTCGGCGTTATCGAAAACAAATTGTGAAAAAGAATTTCTGTTAATATCCGGATCCCAAGATTTGACGGCAGAGTTTTCTAACAGCGCGCTAATTACTACCCTTAACTTTAAACGCTATTTGCGCGAATTGAGTGGGGATTAGCCGAAACATTAATATAATATTTTTTGTGTAAAATTTAATAACAAATATTTTTATTTCTATAAACTTTTCCCGTTTAAGTAATGACTTAAGAGAAAAATGAGAAAAACAAACACAATATGCGAACTGAGGGTGATTTTTGGAAAATAAGGGATGTTGCGGACACATGTCAGTTGGGAACTTTTCGGGTTATTGTTTCTACCCCTACTAAGAGTTCGTGTACGCAATATGAAAACTTTATAAATTATTTCCCCTATTCTATGTTTTAAAGTCTAATTTGCGTGAACTACTAAAAAGACAAAAAACTCTTGACTTGCCCTCAAGATTTAAATAAATGTAACTAAATAAATAATTAGTAATAATCATAGCCTTAGAATATATGTATTTATATATAATATTAAGTAAATAACTAAGTTTTTGTCATTGGACAAAACCTTCATGTTCACTGCAACGCATGTACATTGTAACATATTTGCTTATAGTAATGTGAACTATACTGATTGCAAATAGAAATAAAAGATTTAAAAAAAATACTTAGTCATTGCCCACGTTGCTCTTTTACTGTTTGCGTTAAGACGTCGAAATTATCATTTTTTTTTACTGGTAAGAGATTTATTTGCAATCTGCTACATTAGCAATAGGCAAATCAGATAACTATAACAATTAATACATTGCATTGGTAATTATATGTGAGAGTAAATGCCCTTTGACGTTCCTCGTGGTGACTTTACTTAAACGGCTAATTCACATTTGTTAATGTTTGACTAGCTAAAAGCGAGAAGGGCGATCTAACGGTTTGAAGCGTTTAAGTCTGCGCACTTGGTCACTAACATGACTACTTCCACTGTCTTCACTTACAGGTCTTTCAAAATTTCTTTGTTGAGTACATAATAGGGTGCATTAGTGATCATGCGGAGGGTCTTCGATTGGAAGTGCTCTAGTATTTCAATATTTGAATGAGAAGCAGTGCCCCACAACTGGATGCCATAGCTCCATATCGGTTTTAATACGCTTTTGTAGGCTAGTAATTTGTTGGCAAGCGAGAGTTTGAAGTTGCGGCCTAGTAACCAGTAGTAATTCTTCAGTTTAAGGTTCAGTTGTTTCCTTTTACTTCAAATGTGCGTTCTCCAGGTTAAGCCTTTGTCAAGATGCATACCGAGGTACCTATTTTACACATTCTGCTTGGGGTAATGCTTGCCCATCCATATTGACGTCAAGGACAGTGCCTCTACGTTTAGTGAAGGTAATTTGAAGTGACTTCTGAGCATTAATTTTGAAGCGCCATTTTTTAAACCAATCGCATACATCGGTTAAATTTTGCTGTAGGTTCCGAGCGGCTACGATAGGATCAGGATGAGTGGAGAGAATTGCTGTATCATCAGCGTAGGTAAATTATAATAAGCAATCAGGGGCGTGCCCTCCATGGAAGCAAGGGAAGCATTGCTTCCCTTTAAATTTTGTTAGAAATGAAAATTTATTATAAAACCAAAGACTATAACCCCTCCCTGGGGTTATAGTTTTTGATAAAACAATGTAACGCTGCCACACAATTCACTAATCTCTATTAATGCAAACCGCTCACCCACAGCCCCACACTCATTTCTATCGAGTGTCGCATGTGCGTTGTGGTGAATTTTTGGAAGCAATTCGAAAGTCTGCCTACTGCCTAAGCTTTTTGTATGAAGGGCGCAAGTGCAAAGCATGCTGCAGGTTGGTCACTTTGCCGATTTAGTCGCTGCCCCTTAGTGACCGAAGTAAGCAGTTTTTGAATTGCTTCTTAACAAAATTGTCCTCATGGCTATGGCTTCAACTTCGTCTTCCGGGATAAATATTCAGGCGATACAGCCAAGTGTGTGTAATTGTGTTGTGTGTGGTGTATAAAAAAGGATTTTCCACATACAGTTTTAGGGAAAAATTAGAAATAATTGAAAAAGGTAGACCAAAACCCGCGCTAAAACATTTAACAACTAAAGTGAAAACGTGCACTAGATATTTTAATGTGGATATGTACGAACATAACGAATGGTTAACGGGTTGTGATATTTCAAATAAACTTTTTTGTTGGCCGTGTCTACTTTTCATAAATGAAAAAGGCGTTTGGGATAAAAGTGGGTTTTCCGACTTAAATAATGTACATAAAGTTATAAAGAGGCATGCAATATCTCGGTCTCACTTGCAGGCGGTAATTAAGGAAAAGTTATTTGGAAAGTCACGCATCGAGTATGTTATAGATAATCAGTTGAAAATAAGTCATCGTCAGCATAATGAACTGGTGGAAAAAAATCGTGTGATATTAAAAAGGTTAATTGATGCTGTTTGTTTTCTTGGAGAACGTGAACTTGCTTTTAGAGGTCATAATGAATCTAGTAGTTCCGCAAATAGGGGAAATTTCGTGGATCTACTTACGTTCTTATCCAAATATGACGAACCTTTAAAATGCCATTTAGAACAGTCTAGCGTATTCAAAATGATTTAATTTCTGCTGTTGCTGCAGTTGTTTTGGAAAAAATTAAACAAGAAATAACAGAAGCACGCTTTGTTGCAATTGTCCTAGACGAAACAACCGACACTACAAATATTAGTCAGCTTTCTGCGGTATAGTACGCTATGTAAAAACCGATGGGAAAATTCAAGAACGGTTTTTAGGATTCCTCGACGTAACAGCGGATGGGACAGCAATATCTTTATACAAAATCGTGTGTGATATTGTCGAAGATATTGAATGCGGTGCTAAACTCGTTGCCCAGAGTTATGATGGAGCGGCAGTTATGGCTGGAGAATTGGGGGTCTTCAAACCAAAGTAAGGGAGTCTTTTACAAGTGCATTATTTGTACATTGTTTTGCTCATCGGTTAAATTTAGTTCTGTCGCAGTCAGTAGCACACATTAAGGAATGTAAAATCTTTTTTTCGACCCTTAGTGGAATGGCTGCATTTTTCACAAGATCTTCAAAACGTACTCGAGCGTTAGATTTGATAGTACAAAAAAGATTGCCCAAAGTTGCTCCTACACGATGGAACTACAATGGAAGGCTTCTCTTAACGGTGTGTGAATTTTAGAAAACAGTTGTGATTGGGACACTGAGACCTTGAATAGTTCTAGAGGTTATTTAGATCGTTTAAAAAGAGACTTTAACTTTAATTTTCTGTTAAATATTTTTTCAGATATATTTCCCTTTTCTGATAATTTATTTAATATATTACAAAATAAATCAAATGACATTGGATTCTGTGTTAAAAAAGTAAAGGAATTTAAAAACATTATAAATAAACAAAGAAATGAATTTGATAAATTTTGGGAAAATACAGTTAACACCGAGGAACATCTACAACCCCAAAGAAAACGAATACGAACTGACAATGTTGGGGACCTTAAAACTTCATATCGAAGACTTTTGATTGAAATAATAGACCAGATTTCTGAACAATTAAATAATAGATTTGAAAATATTAATAATTTACAATTTCTCGAACTATGTAATTTTAGTGAATTTAAAAATAAACCTTTTCCGGAAAAAGCTTTTCAATCCTTAATTGACAGTTATGGAAATAATTTTGATATAGTTGCATTGCGGTCTGAACTTGCCGTAATATATGCTACTGAAGAAGTAAATACAAAAAATAATGCTAGTGACTTACTGAACTTTTTAAACGAGACAGGGTTAAATAAGGCGTATTTGGAAGTGATTAAATTGTGCGAGTTAGTGGTGACAATTCCCGCCACTAGTGCTTCAGTTGAACGTAGTTTTTCTGTACTAAAACGCATTAAAAACTTTGTAAGAAATTCAACAGGCCAAGATAGACTTTCAAAACTATCAGTTTTATCTATAGAAAAAGATCTCGTTAAGGAAATGTCTGAACATCCACGATTTTACGACAACGTTCTTACTGAATTTGCTAAAAAGGACAGGAGGATCGAATTACACTATAAATAAGTAAGTTTTTTAAATTTGCTTCCCTTTCTTTAAATCCCACCGCACGCTCCTGTAAGCAATAATTTATAAAGTATAGAAAAGTACAATAAACCTAATTAAAATGACATTAAACGAAACAACAAATATAATTAAATTTAAACACACACAATCCAAGGAGTTCCAGAGCAACACAGGGCTAAAGCAAGGAGACCCTCTGTCAACAACCATTTTCAATATCGTATTAGAAGATATACTGAGAAAAACAAAATTACGATCAGGAAATAACATCATATCAGGCCCTTACCAAATTTTAGCCTATGCAGACGACATAGCTGTACTAACACGAACAAAAGAAGAACTCAAAAAAATTGTAAAAAACATAAGAGGAACAAGCCAGGATGGTCAGTCTAGAAATCAATGAAGAAAAAAACAAAGTATATGATATTGGGAAATAGACTTCAAGAAGAATCTCAAAACCTGACCGTACAAGCAACTGATACGGGGAAAAAATATATGTTCAACATAGTGAATAGTGCAGTGTACTTAGGGGCAGAGTTAAAAAGCAACGGACAACGAGGACCCGATATAAAGAGAAGACTAATAATGGGCTCAAGATGTGCAGCAGCACTAGACGGTGTACTGAAAGATAAAAACTTACAAAAAAAAGGAAAATAAGTCTATACAAAACTGTGATCCGCCCGGTGGTTTTGTTCGGCGCAGAAATCTGGGTGCTAACAAAAGAATACGAAAACAAAGTAGATGCCTGGGAAAGAAAGATCCTAAGAAAAATAGCAGGAGGAACAAACGTGAACGGTGAGTGGAGAAGAAGGCCCAACAGAGAATTAGAAGAAATATACAAGGATCTAACGCTAACAACAGTCATCAAGCAAAACCGGCTAAGATGGCTGGGCCACATAAGTAGAATGGAGCTGGATGACCCGGTCAGAAAAACCATAACGATGGAAGCAAAAGGACGGAATAGGAAAGGCAGACCCAAGAACACCTGGTGGGGAGACATCCAACAGGACATTAAAAAATTTGGGCTAGAAAACTGGGAAGAGAAAACAATGGATAGGAAAGCGTGGAAGCACGCAATCGAAGCCATAGGCCTCTAGGCCTGAAGCGCTGTCCAATATATAGGAAAGTTAAGAGCAAGTGCTTCGCCGTGTCTGATACTTTTCCTGCGGATTTGGTTGCACTTTCAATAAAATCTGAAACTCTTGATATTTTAGATTTTGATTTTTTGATCCTACCTCACATGACTTTTGCACCTCCTCTGCATGCAATTGGAATGTGTGCAAACCACAAGCTCGTAGTGGCACAGATGGATATGCGGGTGTGTTCGGGTGTACTACTTTTTTACTGCATAAGTAGTTGTGGGGTCGAGTCTCGGTTACGACCAAAAATTTTTTTTGTATTTTATAGTTTTCTTTAAAACACTATTTTGCTGTTTACGCGAGGTTATTTGTTAAGAGCAGTTATATTTTTAAAGAAAAAATACGAAGACAAATTTGCATTCACTCACTGATTGACGGCATACTAACACGCAAGTCTGGTAATAAATAAAAAAAAAAGGATTTGTTGTTGTCTATTTAATGCAATTTATAAGCAATGAAAAAAACGGCTTTAACAATGCAAATCTATATGCGAGCCAATATTACATGATATTGCGCAATTCAGTATCGACTGTTATAGACCCAGGGGCTAGACGCTAGTCATTTCATCGGTATAATTCATTATCTAACATTGCTAACTATAGTGCGGGCGGTGACATCATTGACGCCGACCGCTACACAAGATTGCTATTGGAGACATTCAAAGAGCAGGATAATTGCTGCTTCATGCCGACCAATCACGAAGAAGGGGCGGAGTTTACAGATTGCGCCAAATTCAATTTTTTTTAAATACGCCTACTGGTTAGGCAACCCAAGATGCACTTTTGCTTTAACTGCTCTTAACCATAACCTCGGGTAGACAGTAAAGACCAAAAACATGGTTTTAAAAAAAGCAGTATATAAAATTAACTATTATAAATTCTAGCTTTATTTCGTTGAAATCCATATTTATTGACCTTAGGCCAGACAATTAGAAATTTTGATATGAGGTATAAAGAACTGTTTTGATTTTTTCAAGCTACAAGTCTTTCACTCGACTGGGTATTTGTGGTACAGTTTGTGAACAGTTAACTATAAAAAAACAAAATTTATCTCCTTTACATGTCACAATTACAATCGCCCTCCTGTCAACACTCTAACCATCGCCGATGTTCATGGGCACCATATAAACATTGAACATTGTCAACCACATAAAGTACCTAGGAGTATGATTGATTGATTGATTGATTTTAAGCAGGGTTGTAGTTAGGTTAATGAGCCCGATTTGCACTTCGACTCTGTGGTCTTTTGTGCCCCCCTGATCCTTTGTTTAAAGTAGTCCTGTGCCCTCAACGAGTTGCAGGATGTTTCTTACAAGGTGCTTGTGTGTGAAGGTTGGTTCATCCGGAGCGTCTCTTGCGGTAGAGCGCTGGACAGTCAAAGATTATGTGTGAGGCTGTTTCCTCCTCTTCTTCACATAGTGTGCAGAGTGTGTCTCCTCTGTGTACACCTATTTTTTGGAGGTGTTTTTTCAGGTGGCAGTGTCCTGTAACAAGTCCCACCAACCTTCTGATCTGAGTTCGTCCTAAGTGGAGTACATCAGTTGTTAGTTTGGAGGAAGGTGTCCTAATTATTGCCTTTTCTAGTGTTTGTCCCTGTGTATCCTCTCAGCGAGAAATGTGTTGTGTGACGGTCCACTTTTCTATTGCCGTTCGGATACTTTTTTTGGGTATACCGAATACAGGCTCCGGTCCTATAAACGGGGTAGATGCACCAGTTTTCGCGAGGGCGTCCGCCTTTTCGTTTCCCTCTACACCTGTGTGCCTGGCACCCAGATGAGTTGAACTGTGTTCCTCTCTGGTAGAAGTGTCAGGTGGTTTAAACAGTCCCTCGTTAGTTTGGAACTAGTACGAGGTGATTCAAGTGCTTTTAAGGCTGCTTGGATATCTGACAGGATGCTTATGTGTTGTTTAGTGTACCCACGTTTTGCATTTTCCTGAACACATTGCATTATGGCAAAGATTTCAGCTTGGAATACAGTGGCTTTAGTACCTAGAGGTACACTAATGTTCTCTTTTGGTCTTACGCCATGTATTCCTGCCCCTGTGCCTTCTGATGTGCGGGATCCGTCTGTGTACCAGACTAGCCCTTTTGACAGGAAGGGTGGGGTTCCTTGGGCCCAGTCATTGCGAGAGTAGCCCATTTTTAGAATGGGTTGGCCTTTGACTGCCTCCTGTATTCGTTTGTGTCCACACCGTTCATGGTTGGTGTCCCAGTTACCGGTGGATTTCATTCTGTGTGCGCCAATCCAGGCCTCCCCCTTTAGATGTATATCTAGAGGGATTAGTCCTAGAAGAGCTTACATAGATGCAGTTGGAGTGCTTTTCATGACTCCACATATGCACAAACAGACCAGTCTCTGTATCCTGGTTAGTTTGGTGATGGCTGTTTTTGTTCGACCTTTGGCCACCACAATAGGGTGCCATAGGCTATCATGGGTCTAACTACCGCGATGTAGTACCACCTAGGAGTATACATCGATCAGCACTTGAGATGGGAAACCCACATACTGAACCTGCCTAAATTCGATGTCTTCTATTCAAATTCAACATACTAAAACAAGTTCTAGATTTGAAAAACTTAAGAACAGTTTACTTCGCACTTGTGGATTCTCTGCTACAGTATGGTATAGCAACATGAGGTACAGCATCTAAAAACTGCTTAAACATCATCGAAACCCTACAAAAGAGATTTCTAAAAACCATATTTAACAAACCATTTATGTATCCAACAAATCAACTTTACTTAGACACAAAAATCCTCCTGCTATATTTCAAAAACATAGTAAACTACCAATTCAAAAACAAACATAAATTAGAAGATATCGGTCATCAGCACAATACCAGAGCAAAAAGCAAAATCCACAGCAAGTTACCCAGAATTGGGAAGAAAGTCGGCCAGAAATCTGTCAAATTTGCCGACTTAATAGCATAAAACTACCTGCCCACTTTAAAAAGAAAATCATAATTTGGATACAAGTACAAGATCGACACAAAATTTTAGCAGATATTGAAAAATATCTTTAAGAAGAAAAAGGTTGTCCCAACGATAGAAAATCTTTATAGGTGCAATAAAAAACTATATGCTTAATCATTATTGAGAGGTTCCTATTTATATAATACTTGTTTTTTCTCGACTTTTTTAATATTTACTATTTCTAAGTAACATAGGACCTAGAAATAAGATATACAATAAATTTAGCACTAGATTTTTTTCACAAGCTATGCTTCAATGAGTATTACTTCTGTTTAATTAAAACATTAAGTTACCTAAACAATTTTTAGATATAGACCAAATAAGCACACATGTACTTCTTTTTTTTTTCTTTTTCATTAAAGTTTTCCGGACCAGCTTAAAAGCTATACACAGAATCGTTCACTGTTTTACACTGATACTTCTCTCAATATTGGCGTTGTGAGGGCATCTTCATTAAAGGTCTTCAGTCACTAAGTTCGTCTTCTGATGATAGTAGATCCTGCGGTAGTTTACGTTTAATTCGTTGGTGGATAGATTTTTCTCCTAACATGTAATGGACTGCGCCTGGACACTCACTAAGTTTACTGTGAAAAGTTTTAATGCACTTTTTTACCTACGTTTCCACTGTGGAAATTTGTATATCTTGGTGTATTTGAGTATTTTGAACAAACCAAGGAGCGTTTGTTGCTATGCGTAACACTTTATTTTGAAATGTTTGTATTTTTTTCACTGTTGTTTTAGCCGCAGCGCCACAGACTGTACCTACGAACTGTAATTCTATGAAATGTTTTGAATAAACCTTATTATTATTATTATAGATCTGAGAAATTCGGTGGTGTGTAGACGTGTGTAGACGGTGGACGTAAGTGATCCCTCGAGCGAGTTAGGTAAGGGTGATTGGCTCCCTTGTCTGCAAAGGCTGTTGATGTTGCTATGAGTGTTGATAAGCGTCTTGTAGATATATCTTGGGGGTGCTGTAAGTATGCAATATTTTACAAAAAGTGGTTTACAGCTTGTCATGCTTGAGGCCCCTTCTAAGCTTCTTACAGCTTTTTTTTGCCGTAGGAGAACTCGATTTAGGTGTGGAGAGAAACCCCACACTTCTATGCCGTAGGCCAACGCTGATTGCAACAATGCATGATGACCAGTCAGAGCTGCTTCGGTATCTGCAGTTTCTTGGATTTTTCTGATAGTATGGGTAGCCTTTGATAGTTTGAAACAGAGGTGCCTCTACTTGGTTATTCCAGGAAAGTCTAGGGTGAGGGTAGATTCCCAAAAAACTTATTTCGGCTTCAACATGAACCCCTTGGTCAGTTACATAGGATATTGCAACTGCCTTTTGTATATTAAGCTGGAGTTGGTTTTGTTGGAATGGAACCATATTTCAGCTGATTGTAGGTCGGATCTTATTTTATCTGCCAGCTTGTCATAGCTACAGTCACTGTTTGTTAAAGTGGTGTCGTCGTCATACATTATGGTGTGGCATTTCAGAGCTGTTGGTAAGTCGTTCATATATATTATAAAAAAGACAGGGCCAAGTAGTGATCCTTGGGGAACTCCTATTGTGGTTTGCTTGAGTTGACTGATTTGATTTTTTATTATTACCAACTGCCTTCTATTATCTAAATATGATTTTAAGAACTTAAGTGGCAATCTGCGGATTTCATCGTGCGGAACGTTTTAGAGGAATATCTGGTAGGACATGGAGTCAAATGCGCGGCAGGATGTCAGGATGTCAGGATTGATATTACTTGTGCTCTATGGTCACTAATACCCGAGTTGAATGCTGTAGCATCGCAGAAAGGTTGGGTGTTATAGTACCTAAAGATGTTGTCTAGACAAGTGGCAGTGACGTTGGTGACTCGAATAGCATTCCAGATTGACCTTCCCATTCCGTGCATTGGCATTAGGTTTAGCATTCCACGACTTTCTTGATTTTCCAGGTTAAGATTTATGTTTATATCGCCTGCTAGTATTATTGTAGTGTCGGCTGGTAGAAGGTTGGACACAGCTATGAGTACATTGTCTACTGTGTCTAAGAATGCCCGTTTATTGCCTTCTGTAGATCTATAGATGGCGATTTTTTCATTTGACATCAAAGCCCCCACTACTTCACAATTCCTTTCTTTGGACAGATTGTTGATATGCTCTAACTCATGGCAGATGTATTCAGGTTTCACGTATATGCGAATAGCTCCACGCTTGCGAATTACCTAGTTGTATAAACACAATGTTGTGTAGTTGTCGAAGTCGTAGAGGGTGTTGTTTTGATTGGATAACCAATGTTCTGAGATACAGATCACGTCTGCATTTTCTTCTCTTGCTAGAATATTCAATGCTTTGAGTTTATTAGTTAAATATAGCACGTTGAGGTGCATAATTTTGAGATTAGCTCTATTTACTTTTCTTTCATTCCCCCTGTGAGATGTAACATTTCTCGTTTTCAACTTCATGCAGGTTGTTGTGGTTTATCCAGAAATTGCTGGAGGCTTCATTGCCCCATAAAAAGAATGACAGAAAGAAGATATTTGCCTGTTTGTCGCAATTACGCTTATTTTCTCTACCGTCGTGTAACCTTTATTTATACAATGTTGTTGTTTTTAACAGCCAATAGCGTATCGCTGCTTAATTAATAATATAAAATTGTATTTTGTAAAAAAATCTAATAACCTTCAAGAAACAATTGCTATACTATCTGATACTTTTAAAGAACAATTGCTGTAATAATGTCAGCTACCTTTGAAAAATAAATGCCACTGCCTACTCTGGGTCATAAAGTTTAATTGGTCAAAAAAAAGGAATCAAGAAATTGTTTTGCAAAAATCTAATGAGTAATAACCTTTGAGAAACAATTGCTATACCGTCAATATTACAATTTACTTTCGGCTTAGACCGCGTCGTCGTTTGGGAACTACGACGCGGCCTAAGTCGAAAGTAAATTGTAATATTGACAGTTCGAGAAACCGCGTGTTACGTTCCGTGTTACTTATTAAATTTTTCACGCTACCGGCAATGTAAGTAGGCCTACAGGTAGAAATTGAATCATATTTTTAAAAGTTGGTTTTGACAGCTGTCATTGGAATCGTAGTTAGGTCCTTATTTAACAATTAATTAAAACCTAATTTTACTGGTTAAAAATGCAATAAAGTATTGAGTTATGGGTATCGTTGCAACCGTTGCGAAGTGCTCTTTCCGAAAAACAATACGAGCTAATATTGTTCCATTTGAAATTTGTGACTTTTTCTCAAAAAACTGTTTGCCGAATTTTTAAAAGGCACGGGATCGACTGATGCGAACCGCAAACGATAATAAAGTTTTATGAGAACGCCTGGCTGTAGAGGAACAGCTTTATGCTGGCCATGGCACTTTAAACAGAAAACTAAAACAATTTAATCAATATTTTAGTGTTGTCAAAAAAACTATTGAAGTACACAATTGTAGGCAGAATTTTATTTATTCCAAATATGTAAAAATGTACATGTTGTTGCATTTAAAATAAGAAAGTTATGGGCAATTCTGGCGAAACCGAAAGTGGTAAAAAACTACTAGTACCATCAATCAATTGAATTTTATGGATATATTACCCACACCAAGTTTCATTAGTTTATCTTAACCCTTTCGCTGCGCCCGGTGAAAACGCTTCCATGCCCAGGAGCGGACTGGTTTTTTGGCTTTTTTATTATCTTTATGTAGCAGAAAAGTTATTATTAATATTATCATATGTCATTTTTATGTTGTTATGCCTTTTTGGACATATGCCACGGATCCGTGCATGCGCATTGTGTGACGAATTTTCTGGTGCAATGCTGACCGACACGGATCCGTGACGCATTTGTTTTTTCTAAAGGCAAAAGACTGTAGTATCAAAACTTCAAAAAGCAATTAAAATTTATTCAGAAAATAAACTATTCCATAAAAGACAACGTAAATAGGTAAGCTAAATCAATAAATTTATATACAGAGTGCCCATTTTAAAACTCCGAGCCTAAATTTTTTTAAATAGGCAACACACAATACAAGTCATTGCCGACTATTATTTTAAAACAAAATATTTCTATAATTAAGATCAGGGCAATCATGTTTGCATTAACTTGACAGTTTACTAATCAAATTCGTTAAGCCACATTACTTGAACGGTGCAAAACAAAGATTATCGATCACTAACCTTTGGTGCAAAATGTATTCCAACGCTGACAAAGTGGGCATGCTTCTAATTCTGGGTGAATGTCGAAAAAATGCGAGTGCTGCCAGTACTTTGTATGCGCAACGCTTTCCAGGTAGACGAATTCAAATAGACAAAACATTTAGAATGCTTCTTCTGAATTTACAAGAGTATGGGCAATTTTCAAAACCAAAAGTAAGGGCACGGCAAGTTACGGTTGAACATAACGAAGTAACTGTAATTGAAATGGTTACGGATAATCCCCATACAAGTCAAAGAGCGATTGCAAATGCCCTAAACATTAGCAAAGGTTCTGTTTTCAATATTCCCGGATCCGGGTCAGGCGCAGCGAAAGGGATAATAAAGAAAAATGGGCGATGAACCATGTTTCGTTTACACCGAGTATACTTAAACTTTATTTTTAAAAAAGATTTTTTTACTTAAATGGAGGTGTTTTCCCGTGTATTCGCAAATAAATAAATATTAGATACTTGACATGTTAAACTGATAAGTAGTTTTTGGTTATGGCAGCACAAAGCTCATATGTCCATATCACATTTATGGACTTGATGATACGTTATACCATTTATTTGAATTGCGTACACTACACGAGTTGCGCTTGCAGCGAAGAAAATCACGAAAAAACTTCAACTGAGTTCACTGCTTAGAAGAGCATGTCTACACTTGCCGATATACTTGTATTGTTTTTAGTTAGGTAAAAGTAGTAGCGTTTATCTGTCACGGCTGTCTTCTGACCATAGTTTGAAGAGCTGTGTGTGGCATAATTACAACAAACAAAGCACCTGCAAATATTCGTTCAAGTTACAAAATGACTGATAACCTAATCCAAATAATACCAGATTCTCTGGCGACAGAAACTACAAAAGTAATTTCAATAAACACTACCACCGTAGAGACTACCAGTTATCAAAATTCATTATATCCATCGTTACCCGCTAATGACGAAGAACTGGGAACAAACAACAGTGTAGACTTCAACCCTACCCAAGTGTCCCCTAGTGCAGTTGCAAATAGAATTCAGATTTATGAAGATCAAACATCGTCAAGCAGAAATATCCCAGTTACCAGTGGTGCAGCAACAGATGCTAATAATCCTCTTGCCTCCAATTTTTTTCAAGAAAACCTAAATCCAAAGGTAGCTATGTAGCAAAAGCTTCTAATTATAATCTTTTGTTTTTAAACTGTCGAATACTTACTATTGACAAAATTAACATAATTACGACGGACTATCTCGAACAGAAGAGTGGCATAAAAATGTTGTGCTTCAATGAGACAGGGTGCAAAAACCTATCTATAAACTCTGTGCATTTTCCAAATTTTACTAATGTAGCTAGTTTTTCAAGGGTTATCAATAAAGGTGGTGGAGTCGGAATCTGGTGCAAGCAGGATTTAAACGTCAAGCCAATAGACCTTGCGTACTTTTGTATTGAAAAACATTTCGAAATTTGCGGCGTCTGCTGGAAACCAGACCGTGGCAAAACTATCTTAATTCTCTCATGCTACAGGTCACCAAATGTTAGTGTTAGTGATTTTAATATATTTTGTGATAAAATCAATTTAGTTTTAGATTATATTTTTAAACCAAACGTTTATATTGTTTTGGGAGGAAATTTTAATGTAGACCCAAAGCGGGATTGTAAACAATATAAAATTCTTTGCGACATTTTATGCAGCTACAATCTGACAGACGTAGTTTATACTCCTACCAGGGGAAAATACGTATTAGACCATATTTTTACTAACTATACTGACGTCAACGAAACCAATAAATGCATTGTCCAGGAAAACGTTTTCTCTGATCATAAAACCATTTTATTTAACATCGAACATTCCGTCAATAGTACCCCGCCATACAATACAGAATATAGGAGAAATTTTCATCCTGATAGGATTAAACATTTTTGCAGCGAACTAGCAAATGAAAATTGGTCGATAATGTACGAACAAGCCGATCTACATAAAGCGTTCAATTGTTTTTATAGCATTTTTAAGTTTAACTTTGAGCAACATTTTCCTTGCAAGAAGTATTCAAAAAAGAGTTGTATTAACGGTTGGGTAACCAACGAAATAAAAAAATCTAGCAGACTTTTAAAAGATCTATTTCTGTTAAAAACTAACTACCCCGCGTTGGAACCTGCTTATGTGGTTGCTAGGCGTCGAAACTCCCTTCTGGTTGCTACGACAAAAAAACAATATTTTCAACGTAAAATATTTACATCAGATAATCCTGCCAAAAGGGCATGGAACGTAATTAACACATTATCTAATAAACAACGTAAAAATGAAAATATGGTTATTAATATTAATGGAGACCTTGTGGAAGATCCCCAAATAATTGCCGATAGTTTTAATTCGTTCTTTAAAAATGCCCCCTTGAATATAGTTAATCAAATTTCAAAAAGCACTAGTAATTATGACATTAGTTTTAATCAATCAGAAAGTTTATTATTATTTCCATTTGATAATGCTGAGATGATCGCTTTAATCCAAAATAAATTAAAACTAAAGAAATCTTCAGGCCACGACGATGTTCCGAATACTCTGATTAGAAAAGTAGGATCTGTCATTGCTTCCCATCTGGTATACCTCATCAATAAATCATTTGCAGAAGGTAGTTGTCCAGAAGAATTAAAGATAAATAAAGTAATACCTATTTACAAAAAAACTGATCGGCAAATGATGGACAACTACAGGCCAGTCGCACTTTCGTCTGTTTTCTCAAAAATTTTTGAATATTGTTATCTGAGCAGGCTCGAGTCTTTTCAAAATAAACACAAAATTATAGTAAACAATCAGTTTGGGTTTAAACCTAAGTGTTGCACAACAGATGCTATACACCTTTTTTATGATAAAATAATATCTCATTTGGAATGCGGCGAATGTCCTGCCGGGGTCTTTTGTGACCTTAGCAGGGCCTTCGACTGTGTGGATCTACGCATACTTTTACAAAAGCTAGACAACTACGGCATACGTGGAACGGCCCTTAAGTGGCTTTCAACATTTCTAAATAACAGACGTCAATATGTTTGTTTGAGTCATTTTAATTCGGATAGTGGTGTTATTAGAAAAGTAAATTCTAGTTATTTAAACATTAATATCGGTGTGCCACAGGGTTCTATCCTTGGCCCCGTGCTTTTTATAATTTACGTTAACGACTTAGATTCAAAAATTAATCAAGACTGTACAACGACGAAATATGCAGACGACACGTCGCTAATATCCGCTACTAGCAGTATCCGACTTCAGAATAAATGCAATGAAATTCTACAAAACCTAGCGTTCTGGTTTAGTGATAACTCGCTTTATGTTAACAACACTAAAACAAATTACATTAGATTTCATAATTATCAGAATACGAATAACCCAGATATTGAGATAAGTATTAATAATGACATCTTAAAAAGAACGGACAGTACAACATTTTTAGGGGTCATAATAGACGAAAATCTAAACTGGAGGAAACACTGCGACAGTTTAATTGCAAAACTCAACTCCATTTGTTATTTATTTAGAAATTTAAAACCCGTTTTAACTAACGGACAAATATTAACATTGTACCACGCTCAAGTGGGGAGTAGACTGAACTATGGAGTATGTTTTTGGGGATCTTCTGCTTCGGCACCTGATGTTTTTGTTACTCAGAAGAGAGTGGTCAGATGCTTGGCTGGCGTGCCAAAAACACACTCTTGTCGTAATATCTTTAAAATCATGCCATTAGCCTGTATACTAATTTACGAACTTTGTAAATATGTTCATATAAACACCGACAAATTTCAACACAACAAACATATTCATAGGTATGGCACCCGTCAAAAGGAAAGTTTTAGAATACCTTACAGGAGACTTAATATTGGAACAAAATCGCCACATACGTTAAGAATAAAAATTTTTAATAAGATTCCAGGATGTATTAAAGACTGCAAATCTTACACAGCTTTCAAAAACAAACTTCGCTTGTTTCTCTTAGACAACTGTTACTACACCTTGGATGAATTTCTTCTTCCTTAACTCAAATGAGTTATTCCTATCTTTGTATGATCTTTTTTTTTGAAGCCCATCGTGTGTTTACAAATTTAGCATTAGGTATGTTTATTGTTTTACTAAAAAACTAACTAAATTATTCTTATATTTTTTTTTGAAATGTATTGTTTATGTTTATTTTGTGATTATGCTGACATTTACCACACACTATTTTGTGTCAAAGGGTAATAAAGATATTATATATTAAGCAACCATCAATCAGCACGTTTGCCAACAGAAAAATGTGAACACACTACCAGTACGACATCAGGCTGTGTGCCCTAGTCCTCATTGGTAAGGATAGTCCCTAAATCTCTACTGATCGTGTAGAAGTTAATTTTCGCTAAATGAAGATTATTATTATCAGTGCCCAAACTGTGAAATGCCACTCAGCCATCGTGCCTTACCAAAACGACCCTTGCCTGCACCAGCCTACCACTGCCACTACACAACTTCTACACTTTGACCAAGAACAAGGACTGCATTGCCCCACAGCCTTGGAGTTGGTCACCGTGGCACCACTCAAGAAAGTCACTGGTTGAACTTTACAGGCTACTCGTAGTACCGGTCTTCCGCGCACTGCCTAGGTAGGTCGGTAACCTGTCTGATCATAATGACCAGTACCTTAATGACGTTGGGAATGTGAGCCTCCTGGGTAGACGCTTTGATTATGGGCATGAGCAGGCAAAGTGAAACCTCATTTCTACGGTCTAGGTTCCTCAACCAGCAGACACACCACTACTTCCTCGATCTCACCTTTACCTGCCTATCAATGGCCTCCAATAACCCAGTTCATCACCTAGGCAAATTTATAAATTGAAGGGTCACACAAAAGCAGTGACTGGGACTTAGGCATATTTATAGCCATGAATTGCTACTCTAATGTCAGATACCTGTAAAAACAATTATTATTTTGCTTGTATCTTTGAAAAACAATTATGTTGTTGCTCTGCGACAGTTGCATGTTGTTTTAGACCCTGTATAAAGGTACATGTTTCTTGTTGATCTTAGCCCTGTAATAAGAAATTAATCGTGTAGTTTACTTGGTTTGTTTGAAAATACCACCAGATTTGAACAAGTTATTGCATGGATCACTGTGGTAGGTCTGTTAGAAAATATCTTTATAAAATAAAATATTTTGCACAGGCAGAGTTTTGTATTTATGAAAAAAAATTACAGATGCATGTGAAACTTTTAAAGCATATATGATACATCATGTTTACAGGAATGGCCATGGTAATTGTCCTTTTTTGTCAGAGAGTTCTGGTGAACTACTTCCTCTTAGCATACCTGGTGCCAAAATATTAAGGTGATGCTTAGTTTTAACTATTACATGTAATACTCCAATTTCAATTTGAAAGTATTGAAGATTAAAGTTAAAAACCATGTAGCATTACCTCGTAAGTTTAACCTTTAACGTAAATGTAACATAACACAAGTTTATAAATAAAAATGGTCCTAATAACAAAAAGTACAAACTCCTTAATTTGAATGCAATGAACTACTGGATACCATACTTGTACATAGAAGTCTACAAGAGAAAATAATATTAACAAAAGAGAAAAAAACAAAATATGATTCAAAAATAGTACAGCGAACAAGATTAGAACAACGATTAGTGATGCAAATTTTTGCAGAATAATATGTCGGAAAATTTTACAAACATTTTTCAAAAAAATTACCTGGAAAATTGGTTTGTTTTTACTCAAAATGTCAAAAAAGAGTTGTATTTACTTTTAACAAATCAAATAAGACTAAATAGTATATACAGGGTGAGTCATAAAAGTATCACCCCCTGCTATTTCCTACACTACCGACATAAAAATGTTTCTTAATAAAAGTGGTTTGGGACCTAATGATTTACTTTATGCCAAACTCAAAAATTGTCTGTACTGTCACGTGACGTCATCGATAATTTTTGTAAATGGCGTTTTATACATATTTTCTTGGGTAATTAGATAGAGATGTTTTCTCATTTAAAGGATATAAAACTGTCATACTCTAAAATTACAAAAACTTCGAGAAAAATGTCTGATTCAAGTAAATAGGCCATGAATCTAAACAAAAACACTTAAAAATATTCCTTCATTTGTTTAGCCATTGTTTAGTTTAGGTCAACAAACTTCTGTCAGTCATTTAATAAATTCTTCTCAAGAGATAATCGATTTCCTAGAAATGAATTAGCTGACATGGTGTTAGTGATTGGTAAGCAAAATGTGTTCATATTTTGTGAATTAATTTTTTTGTTATTTTTTGTTTGTTATTGTAAATACAAGTTAGTATCCTAGCATTTAAAGCATTTTTGTTTAAATCAATAGCCTGCTTACTTGATTTAGTTTTTTATTTTTTCTCAGAATTTCTGAAATGTAAAAGAAGGAAAGGTTTATATCAGTTATAACTTTACAGGTAGAATATTATTTTCTACATTACACATAGAAAAATGTGTAGAGTACGTAGAAAATGCATCTTAAATAAAACTGGTATATCTACCTTTTTCTACATATTATACATGTAAAGTATGTAGAATATGTAAAATATGTACCAAGAGATGCTCAAAACACCTGCATAATATTATTGTGTTTTCTTAACTGTGTAAATAAACGCATCTGTGCATAGTAGAGGAGGGATGGGACATGTGACTATTCAACGGTACGAACGCGCCGCCTTTTCTCTATTCTCGCGTCTACTTTCCATTCAGGAGGCCTGGGTTCTATTCCCTGCCACAGCCGGCTGTTCTGGCTCAGGCGTTTCCGTGGTTTTCCTGTCTCACAAGGTAAAAACTGGGACAGTAACTATCCACTAATGGATTGCTTTAACCCATCTTTACCCGGGTGAAAATGGGTTTAGGACTCCGGTGCGGAGTCCGAAGGACCCACCCCTTCAAGAAGGATATACTGGCAATGAAATTTTTTTTTACGTTTAAACTGTCTGATTTTGCATCAGTTTTATTCTACATGTAGAATATGCAGAAAAAGAGCTTAATATTCTATGTGCAGAATAACCATGTATAATAAGTATATTTTACATGTAATATTCTACATGCCCAATTGAAAGGAGAAAAAAATCTCTACCCAGCTGCCTAAGAAAGTATTTATGTTGACACTTAAGAAAATTATCGATGACATCACTGCTAAGTGACGTGACGCTATAGATAATTTACCCGTTTATTAAAAACGGGGCAAATTTAAATATTGAAAATTTCTGAATGAAATGTACTTGGCAAATTTCAAGCCGGAAAATTACCTAACTTACATCACTAAATTGATGATATTCAGTTCTGCTTTCTGAATTCAATTCTGTCATACAGTTTCAAAAATTGGTCAACATGTTGCTGGGAGTAGTTGTAAGAAATAACCTTCTTATACAAATTCTTAAGTCTACGCAACGCTATCTGATTATCTTTGCAAATCAAAATTCCCGATTGGAATAAATCATCAATACGCGCTTTCATACTTCTAGAGCCTAGTAAATATAATATTGCAAAATTGTAATTTGCATTAAATCTATGTTGGTTTTTAAATATGTAATCATACGAATTTTTTAATTTTTCTTCATAATTTTTGTTTAAGGCACCTTTAGCTGCTGCTTTATTTAAAATTCTCATGTGCATACGTCCTCGGAAAAAATCAGTTTTACCAAGTAAAATAGTATTTAAGGCTATGTACTGATTTTTAAGAGCAATTCTAAACTTTTCGTCTGACTGACCAGCAGCATTTTTCGGTTCGCTTAATTGTTTTTCAAAAAATTTTATTTTTTGATGTAATTTCTTTGCCATGCTGTGCCAGTCTGTATTTGGATTATTTAATTTAGACATGTTTTCTTGCAACACTTGCATATTAAAGTCTTTTCCATTAAATACTTCCATTACGTTGATTGGTTCTGCTTCAGGTTGTGATACATCTTCACAGTAGGACTTGATTGATTCTTTCACGGTAGATAACAGTACCGGTACACCTTCTAACATGCACCAGTAACTGAACTTCTTGTTTTTCTTTCGTTTGATAATCTGAATTTTAACAGTGAAGTTGTTACTTAATTTTTTTAAAAAGTCTAATCCAGCTCGGCTTAAAAGTTGACGCATGTTCAAATCTTTCAGTTTTAAAAAATCACGTTTTTTGTTTTCGCCAAGTGGTGCTTGAGACTCATTTTCATTAGGCTTGGATACAATTTTGGCTATAAGATTTCTTTCACTGGCTTGGTTTGTACTTTGTCCTGTATTTGGTATGTAAATATCTTGGTTACCTCTGTTTGCAGAATTTGGATACATAGTATTATTCAGGTTTTGTTGTAAACCAAAGACATTCGGCATTGATTGGAACACTGGAAACTGCTGATAGAAATTCGAATTTGATCCATAATTTTGTGTAAAGTTTTGTGAAAAACGTTGTTGATCATACACATTTGGCTCACAACCAACAATCCATGGACTAACCTGATTAGGATTCATATAATTTCCACTGTCACCTTGAGGTTGTTCTGAAAAGTTGCTAGTTTGTTCTCTTGGTTCACGTCTTTGATAAACATCTTCATAAAAACGTATAAGTGGGTTGGCGGGAGTATGAGTTCTGTTATAATAATTGCAGTTAAACTCGAAATGTCCACGAGATGCACAGCCTGAACACCAGCGATCGTTTGAAGGTATCAGATGGTTATCACTTGGTTGCTTCAATGGACCATCCTTTGTCTAAACAAAAACCATAATTAAAAGTGTTTTTAGAGTTCCCGAACATTATTGGTAAAATATATAATAAATGTAAAATGTAATTACAATTGTTTACTTACTAATGTTTAAAATAATACAAAAAACAAAATTTGATAATTTCATATTATAATGATTCAATAGATGGCAGCATGTGACATCAGCCAATCAAGGAACTTAAATTTTGACAATTACCACTTTAATCCCTGCTGCCCCAGTAAGTAATCTTCCAAAACAAATATCCCATTGAGTGTTCACATTATTGGAAACTAATTATTACAGTTGTATGAAATGTTTTTGTTGATAATGTAAATAAATACTAAAGAACTGATTTACCGTCAAATGATATCGTCGCCACAGGTCAGTGCAATAGGATGATGCATGGCCACGTGTTAGACATATTTTGCACATCACATGCCGTGAATGTGCACATCTGCTGCAGTAAGTAGTGGAGTATTGGCTCTTACGGCCACACTAAAAATGTAATATTAATAAATATATTAAATAAATAAACTTGTTATCAGCATGTACTAATAATTAGTTTCTAATTTTTTATTCTAATTCCTATATATACATTAAAAAATTATTTTAATTAAAAAACAAGAAAATTTTACTGTACTTACCGAAGTACACATTTTATTAGGACATCGAGCAGCCAAATGTCCACTTGCTCCACAAAGTATACATTTTGGGGGCCCAATTCTCTTGTTACAATTATTGGCTCTATGGCCAAAATCTCTACAACGATAGCATCGTGGTCCTCTTGGTAATAACTTATAGTGAATTTGGTCTCTGTTTAAAATTTTCCACATGTTTGGATCATCTAAAACAAATCCGTACACTAAATTAAGATTTTCCTAAACATTTTGATCTTCAAGATAAAGTTTATCCAATTTAATGTTCTTAACCACAATTTACCCCAATTATTCAAACTGTTTCGTTGTTGAACACTTAAGTGCTTTTCTGATTGTTTTGCTTTTAAAATTCCGTTGCGGCGTTGCTAAGTTATTCCTGTTTCTTCCAAAAATTTGACATTTACAGACTTCCCTAATAAAATCTGCATGATCGTATTTCCCAAGATTAAAGAACTTTTCTGTTAAACTTTAGTCAAGGCCATGTGCTATCCTCGAAATATTTTAAAGTTGAATTTTGTTATACAGTGTGTTTGTTGCAGCACAAAACTTTCCAAAGTTTATTGGGCCATAACTCGATTTTTTTAACAATACCTACCCTGTATATTTTTAGATAGTTGGATACAAATCTCTGCGCTCTATAAATGTTATTAAATACGAGTTATTCCCAATTCCAACTGTTTTCGAGAAAATGAGATTCTAAGCAAAAAATCAGGTAATTTCTAGAAATCCAGACATCATAGAAGGCAGTGACACCTGTTAATTTGTTGTTTAAAAGACAACTGTGAACATTGTTTTAATTTATGTAAGAAATTTGTTTATAAATTTTAAAAAAGTTAGATTGCCTAATTTTCCATTCCATATTTTCAAATTTGAACTAGGGTTTGGTTGGATTAACCTTTGTTTAAACTTTTACTTACTTGAAACAAATTCCAAATACTTTTAATAAGTAGTCATACTGAATTTTTTCTAAGCAAAAAAAACAGGTATCAATGCCTCGTATACCTTAGCGATCCTAGATGCCATTGATAATGACAGATTTGTCATATGAGAGGGTTCGATATTACTAGCGTCTAGTCACTTCGAAAACAATCGATCCTACCTCATCAAGGTCAGACTTGCGTGTTAGTATGCCGTCAATCAGCGAGTGAATGCAAATTTGTCTTTGTATTTTTTTCTTTAAAAATATAACTGCTCTTAACCTAAACTTTGCGTAAACAGCAAAACGCAACAACAGTGTTTAAAAAAAACTATAAAATAAAAAAAAAATTTTGATCCCAACCGAGACTTGACCCCACAACCATTTACGCAGTAAAAAAGCAGTCCACCCGAACACACCCGCATATCCATCTGTGCCACTACGAACCTGGGGGTTATCGCTAAAAAAGTGCCTATTGAATGCGTGCGCAATAGAAATGCACCAATAAAAAGTCTGAACTTGGTGGGATCGATTGATAGCGAAGAGACTAGACGCTATTTGCTATATTAATTTTCTATCTTCTTTTTGTTCATAGTGATTTTATTTTACATGGTTTCCTATACTGGAAGCAGCTGATAATTTCAAACAAATTTATAACTGAACGATCAGTAGCATGTCATGAATTTAATAATTTATAAATCCTAGAACTACGAAAATTTTCGATATAGTATTCCTCTTGATTTAAAATTCTATTAAAATCGGTCCAGTACTTTCGCCTTTAGAGGCGAATTTACATTTATTGCATGTGCAAAGTTCAAATCCATATTTTGATATCAATCAATTCCCTTCCTAAAATGCACGCACATGACTAATACCATAACCTACAAACTTGACATTGAGAAATACCGGGTGATCGTAAAAAAATGATTCAGAGCAGGCCATGACCGAAGTGTTAAAGTTGGCAATACTTAATATAAGCCAATTGTCAAAATTTTACATTTAATGTTGACAGCTGTAAAAATTATTGGTTAGATACATTAAATTAAATGTATCTAACCAAAAATTTTTACAGCTGTCAACATTTGACAATTGGCTTATATTAAGTATTGCCAACTTTAACACTTCGGTCATGGCCTGCTCTGAATCATTTTTTTAGGATCACCCGGTATCTAAGAACACTAAATTAGTAAAAGAGGGAACGTTATACCCATCTCATAAAGCACATTTTGGACAGTTAGAGCACAGATAAGGTTAACACTACAGATATACGGTAAATATGGAAGCTATCGGCAGCTTGTTTTATATGATTAATAATCTGCAAATAGATGGCGCTACAATGACAATTTATAATTAAGTCACAGATGACTGTAATTTAGCAGATTACTTAGCACATATTCAAACCAAAAGCCATCTGCCATGCTTAATTGTCAAATCGCAATTTTTCGTAAATAATTAATATTGACGCCAATTCTACTTAAACTATATTCATGATGTGTACCTAGTTTTTTAATTTATTGCAAATAAATTAATTTATCAAGCATTAATCATACACATTTATTGCACAGTCTAATTTTAAAACTTTATTTTCTGTTTGTGGTGAATTAAATTTAATAATAATTCCAAAATCATCTACATATTTTTATAGGACTCATATAAATCATAATAATCGAGCACTTGCCACTAACAACAGTCGACATGTTGAATATTTATTATTTATCACAATTCAGAACTGATACTTTTTCTGATATATCAATTTTCAGTAAACAGTAAATACAAGGAAAATATAAAATACGCGCTTTAACCAGATCCCAGACAAGGTCAGGTTTTTAACGTCATCTGTGACAGATACATTCAAATTCGCGATAAAACAGTTTCCAACACATTTCAACAGTAATAAACAAATAGCTACAGCAGCGCCCTAAAATTGGTCTGGTGCGTTGTAGCCACACTAACGCTAATTTCGTTTCCAAATCTGAGCGGACATTTTTTATAAGGGGTCGTATATCTGTAGTGTTAACCTTATCTGTGGTTAGAGCGAGAGGAGACGACGACGTGTCCTAACCCTCTCCTATACAAATTTGTCATTATCAATGGCATCTAGGATCCCTAGTATACCTATGATACCTGGATTTGTAGAAAGTACCTGATCCAAGGAGGCATTGATACCTGTGTTTTGCTTAAAATAACTCATTTTACTTTGAATAGAAAGGAATGTCACAATAAACTTTACAAATTAAAAATGTTCAGAATTTGTTTCAATTAACTTTTACACATGTGTCAACAAAACCAATCTTGGTTCAAGATTTATTGTATGGAATGAGAAATTAACACTAGAATTTTAAAATTTATAAAAAACAAAATTCCTACATGAATTAAAATAATGTTAAGTTGTTTCTTGCATAAACAAAAAGCAAACAAGTGTGACTGCCTTCTATGATATCAGGATTTCTAAAAATTACCTGATTTTTTACTTCAAATCTCGTTTTCTTGAAAACCGTTGGATTTAGATATACCCAGTGTTTAATAAAACTTATACCCAACTATCGAAAAATATACAGGGTGTTCCATTTAAAAAATTGAGTTATGACCCATTAAATTTAGACATTTTTGCACAGTTGCAACAAAGACCCTGTACACGAAATTCAACTTTAAAATATCTGGAAGATAGCACATGGTCTTGACTAAAGCTTAACAGAAAAAGTTTCTTTAATCTTGGGAAATACACTCGTGCACATTTATTAACGAAGTCTGCAAATGTCAAATTTTTCGAAAAAAGTGGAATTACTTGGCAGCTCCGCAACGAAATTTCAAAAACAAATCAAATTAAGAAAGGCAATTAAAAGGCAATAAGAATGTGCAAAAATATATAGGGTGTTCTATTTACAAAAACGTAAGTCTGGTATGCCACTTATATGGAACCAGACCTGGGCAAGTACTCGATACTTTTCTTTAAATTGGTACTCAAGTACTCAGTTCAAAGTACTCATCAGTACTTTTTTTGTTAATACTTGTTACTCGTACTCGTGAATTATCGCAAGTACTCGTAATAAGTACTCAATGTATTTATGAGTATTTTTGCGAGTATGTGATTCCCCTAATTCAGACTAAATACAAAACCAGTACCATAACACATGTATTTGATTTCTTATATACATAACTGTGATTCTCTTGTCTCCGTCAAAATTGAACGGGGATTTAATTTATTATTTATTTAATTATTATTTTTACAAAGCAAATTAAAAATTCAAACCTAATAATTTTAGCTGTCACCTGTCAGGCGAAAGTACTCATGTGCTGTACTCGTAATTTTGCACCACGAGTTGCGAGTACTACTCGTTACTCGTATGTGTTTAAGTAATAAGACTCGTACCGTTGTACTCATGAGTACTTTAGTAGAGTACTCGCAAAAAAAACTCGTGAGTAACCTCATTCAGTACTCGGCACAGCTCTGTATGGAACTCCCCCCGCATAATTAAAAATAATTTTAAAATGTGGTCCTCTTAGTTCCCTAAACCATTTATTCGAAACATTTTTCTGTATTTTAAATAGTAAAAAAGATAAAGACCACCGCGGCGCTGTTGGCTCACCCTGTAGGTAGTTTCCGAATTACCAACAGTAATCAAAATTAAACTGAACACCCTGTACGTCCTTAGAAACAAATTTACTTCAATACACAGAAAAAATTATTACCTGACATTGCTTTCTGTTCCTCTTCCACACTAAAATTTTCATCGCCCCAACTTTCACGGTAAAACTTTTCCATATCCTCTGTCCAATAATCAGAAAATCGTTTAGGCTTTGTTGCAGAATTTTCCTGAAGTTGCTTTATTGGTGTAGAGCTATTACCGACATTCAACAATTCCACATCGAAATTTGCGACGGAAGCATGAGGACTTTCACCAACAATACGTACAACCTCAACCTCTGAATCGCTGGAAGAAAAAAATTGAAGCTTTTCTTGCTGGTCATTATTTTTCGCTATGTTGTCTTCATTTTGTTTTATTCTTTTAATTTCGGTAACTGCTTCAATATTTTGGATAGATTTTCTTTTTTCTCCACCTCCACTAACACGTACAACAGTTTCTGACACTTTCTTTTGCTTCTTCTTCTTATTTAATTTTCTGTTTACTTTGAGATTTGTTTCTTCATCAGACATAATCGGTGATAAATTTGGTAGCAAGGTTTTATTTTTTATAGTATTGCAATCATTATTGACAACACAATCATCACTTTCAGAGCTCGAGGTTTTATTATCCACATTTAGATTTTGCCTATTTTTTTGAATAAGTGCAACCTTATCGTCATAATCACTTTCTGAACTGGAATCAGAACTATTTCTTAAAGAGGCACCTTTAGATCTGTTGTTCTTTAGCATAGTGCTTCCAGATCTCTTAGGTATTAAAATTGAAGGAATGCTCGTGGAAGCTTCAGAAACAATGTAACTAGTGAAACTGTCTAAATTTAGTTCGGAAAATGTGTCTTTTGAAGGTACATCAAATTCCTGTTCAATAAAAACGTCACTTTTACAGGGTGCATCGAAATCACTAGCACTGAAATTGCTGTCACTTTCAAAATCATTCACGCTCAATTTTTGAGCACTCACATCGATATTATTTTGTGACGAATTAAAACTGTTATCGAGGAAATCATTTGTTGATTCTGGTGTGTCTAGAAGTTCTGTATGAACCTTGCTTAACAAGGTAGGTGCATCATTTTCAGTAGAATTGGATGCTATTGAAGTATTTGCATTGGTTAGAGATTGTGGTTCGTCACAGATGGTAACAATTTCAGTCTGCGGTTCTACAAATACCACATCATCATCATCTTCACTGAAAACTCCAGACCGAACATTTTGCCATTGAACATCATTATTTTTAGTGTTGTTTGTACTTGAACTAACCTTTACCGTTTCAGCGTCCAGTTTTTTGGATTCAAGCTGTTCCACAATGATATCACAACTTTTTATATTAGCTTCATTTTTAATTTCGGCAATAACATCTCCATGATGTAAATCTTTAACATCACCTTCATCATCAGAACTTACAACTATAGACGGTACATGCGTTTCCGCTATTTCGCAGTCGGAACTGTCCGATTCTGTTAAACATATAATTTCATCCTTTAAGGTTTCAGAGTTACTATCAGCATCATTATTATTTTCTAAATTTGTATTTTTACGGTGTTCCTTGAACCCCTTTACAATTTGTTCCACTGTCCACTTTTCTTTTGCACGCCGTTTTCTTTCGTTTCTCTTAATTTTTTTCTTAGATTTCTGCTTTCCCCGCCGTGCAGACTGATGCTGAGTAAAAATCTGAGTGGGTGGTTGTGGTAAAACTACTATGTTATTTACAGCAGGATATGGAAAAAGACCTATTTGGTCGTAAAAATTTGCGGAATCGTGGTATTGCATAGGCTGATGCAAATCAACATCCTCGCCAGCTTGAAAATATGTGTGCTTGTTAATAGGATGTTTTTGGTACATACGGTGGATATTTTGAGAGCCATATGGCGATTGAGGTATTCCATGACCCTCAAAATATCTCTTCCGTGATTTTGCAGTTGAATCTTCCTGAACTACATTTGGTTTAGAAGTTGGAATCTCTTCTTCATTGGAATGATATACTTGACTGTAAAGTCGAGCTTCTAGCTCTTCCATATCAATTTCATTGTCATGCTACAACAAAAATTGGTACATGCATTTATTACATTGGGGGTTGCACCTATATCGAAAATATAAAGCAAAACTTACCCACATGATGAATGTTAAACAAGACGCCCATATCCTATAAGAATCTTAAAGGGAATCTAATAACTTGGTTGCTCATAGCATGAGCAAAGCTCATGCAGCTGTCACCACCAACTCACCCTTCTACGTAACCTCACATAAACTGGAAAACGTCATCTGCAATTTCAGGAGTTTGTATTTGCGTATTCGTGGTTTTACTTAATATATACTTCTTAATTTCTGATTATTATTATTATAAGAATACCATCAAATATTATTATACTACTGGAATGATAGTTATGTATAATTACCAGTTTAATTATTTCTGAAGATACGGATAGCTTAAATACCTATTGCAATAGAAAACAAATACAATAAGAATTTTTTTACACTACAAAACTAAGCTTCTGATGAAAAATTATAATTATTATTTAATTAGTTTAGTTTGAAAAATTTTTTAATTCTGAATTTGACGCTAAAAAGAAACATAGGAAGAAGCAGCAGCGTGCCACATCTATCGATTATTCGGCAGCTTTGCCGATTTTGCACTGTTCTGATAATCTAAACAAATTTCTACCGAATTTTAGATAATATCTCTGCTCTGATCAACCAAGCCATATTTTTTCTACCAAATAATGTATATAATTTTGCAAAAATTTAAATATAATTCCCTGTTTATTCTAGGAAATATTTATAGCAAGCGTTTGCCCATTTTTGTGATTTACGAAGAAAAAGCATTCTCTAACCAAAAATTACAAGAAACAGATTTTCTTCATTCTGTATGTTGGGAGCGCTACAACTAATGTTAAGTATTTTATTTTACTGTTAGCTAGATTTTACAGCAAATGGGTATGCAATCGAGGAAGTCTTAAATTTGTTGACATTTGAGTTTAAAAACCTTCAACCTTCAATAAAGCAAAGATTTAAGAAGCAAATTAAATACTTAAACTCAAAATATAAATATAAAATGTAAATCGTAAAATAAAATGCAAATTAATCAAATTGTGGTGACGTAATAGATTTATTTGAATCCAAGAAAGTAAGAAAAATTACATTACAATATTTACTTTTCCGTAGTTTCAGCATAGTCTATTAATTGAATTTTAGTATAAACAGTGATGTAAATGATAATTAAGAAGAAAAATTACAAATGTTCTATGTATCAGAAAAACTCAAATTTACGTGTTTAATTAAGCAGTGGCATGCTATTGGATGTTGGTAAAAAATACTTGTTTATTTGTTTGTTTCATAGATCGTCATCGTTTGAATTTAGTTCTTCATTTGGTACCGTGCAATTATTTATAATGTGTATAACAGTCCAACGTAGGGGCCTTGGTAGCACAGAACATTAAACCTTGGTAGGCGAGTGTAGTAGGCGCTTGCAGCCAAGGTCACAGAGGCTTTCGGGAGTCTGTGGCTCTATTTGGCCCGGTGTTCGAATCCGGGCCAGGGCAGTTTGTCAGCTCCTGGAAACCTCTTAACATAGAATAGTTCTAAGTAGTTTTTAAGGATTTAGTTAAGGTAGTATGTAAGGTAGTACGCACAATGGGTCCGACAACGTGGCCTAAGTGCTCTAAGACCTGAAATACATTTAACAGTCCAAAGTGCGAAAGAATAGCCGCGTTTTAACGTGCCGTTCGTCCTGCTTGTTTATTAAAAGCAAGTGCCATCAGCATAAGATAATACTCTCGGTTCAAATAATTCGCGGCCTTTCTTTTGCACTAAATTTAAACAAGTGACGGACTATGAAACAAATAGGTAATGACGTGCTGTTGACAGCCAATAGTGTGCCACTGCTTAGGTGAACACGTAAATTTGAGTTTTTCGGACACTTTAAACATTTAGACCTTCTTCTTCTCAATTATCATTTAGAACTATCGCTTGTGTTATACTTTTCATAGATTTAGTTTCATCTAGTACTTGATTAAAAACTTACGTTTGAGTTTGAATGCTAATTTTTCTACCATTTTCAGATTTTTCAAAACATTAATAACTTCAAAATATTGGTCTAAACTAAATATCGTAGAGGAACTTCTTGTTCGTTTTTTTTTTCGTGGAATATCGCCTCATGGTACGCGTCCGAGAGTTTCGGAACAACCTGTATAAGGGAAAAACAAGTAATGACGATCAAGGAACGCAAAAAGCAGTTTGCTTTTTACATTTTGATAGAACTTGGAACTTGGAATTTATCAGAAATTCATAGAAAAAATAACAAGATTTGACAATAAACATTCGATAACGCAACAGGGTTTCATTTTTATCATTTATTTATATATAAATATAAATGCGAAATTTTCGATATTTAACAGTAGATAAAATATCAAAACTATTCGAAAGCTTTTGACAAGCTTTTTAACTTCAGAATGGGGACAAAAAAATATAATGTCACTTAAAATTTTTAGGTTAAGCTTGGAATTTGTTATGTGTAGTGACACTGACAGAGTGATGACAGTTAAATTCTAAAGCATGCAAAGACAGAAATTTTATTAGCCATGGCCAACCTTTATGTAATTACTTTTTGAACACACGGTATAATTGAATCCAAATCTCTTCTTTTTTGAGTACATATATTTAAGCAAGCATACTCAGTCTATTGTTTTTTTTTACGTTTGTGGTTTATCCCCACCTTCCCCTCCCCGCTCTTGATTAATTAAGCGATTTTTCTGATATGTAGTGCTCTCTCTTATTCCGTGCAATTTTTTTCCTTAAAAATTAAAAGCATCGGTTTATGCGTTAATGTTGTGTGGAAATGTTTTCGACTTTTAGCTACTTATATGCTGATGCAAAAATTTTATTTTTTATGATATAATCTGTATTATCAGTATTTGACTAATTTTCATGTTTGTACAAAAGTAGTTCTTAGTGTAGGTAATTCATATTGTCCACATTTTCGAGTTGAATGGGGCAACTTTTAAACTTTAACCCGGGCGCAGAAATACCCCTTCCAGCACTGGCTAAAACGCTTTGTAATGAAATTTCGGGGAATACCATTTTTGTATCTATTTCTAGGCATCTGAAAAGGGTGAAATATTGATAGATCGCATGTTTTATATTTACTAGGTAGCTAGGACGCGTTGCGATTTGGATAAAGCCCGTTATTAAACAGATATTTTGGGGAGCACCTTTTTGTGATAAATGTTGATCAAAATCTGCCAATCTCATTTTTATATCTACCGAATTTCTAATCAAAGTTATACCAACTTCCGACACGGGTTGTCATTATTTTGCCAACACTGTACAGCAGTTTCACCAACCACAGTAGAATAATCAAACTTCCCCAAAATTTAAAATTATAATAATCCGAAAATAACTTTAACACAACCTTAAAATTGTTCCCAGTTTTTGCTAAGAAGTTTAAAATCAGTTGTTTGACGAAAAATTCATTAAAGACATTATCTTATTTTACCTGTAAAATAGGTATTAAATTTATAAGTTATTGTAGGTCTGAGGTTTATAATGACGATTCATGCAGGCAATGATAACATAAAAGATCCAGTTGAGGAAATGCTTAAAAGAACTGGTTGTATTGAAAAACATTACAAAGTGCAGGTAAATTTATTTTTATGGCTGTGCTTGCTTTGTATATAATCTTAGATCATATATGCTATGCAGATAACGCCTTCAAAACTGTGCCAACATAACTAACAAGGATAGCAGTTACTTTTACTTTGTGGACCACGTTCTCAAATATGTTCGATGATGTTAAAGGCATATAAAAATATGTCCACTTTATCACGTATGTTGGCACAAGTGCGTTATGCATAAAGAAAGCGCTATCTACTTTAGTATAATGACCTACGCATATAAAATCGACAACTTTTAGGAATGCATTGCAGAAACACAGGATTGGAGAAAATGCCAAGAAGTAGTAAACGAGTTCCGTAAATGCATGGAGGTGTACAATGCTAAAAAAACATAAACTGCTTGGTGAATCAAAACCTGCTATTACAAATGTTTCCTAGAATATTTATCAGTTTTTTGCTGCATTTTCTGTACATATCTGTACTGACATTATTACAAATTAATTATGTAAATTAACAAAAAAATAATTAAATTATTGTAAAATTTATTTGTGTATATACAAAGATTGTTAACAAGTTTCATGAAGGGTTGTGTATAACAAATATAGATCGATGTGTTTTTCACAAATTGACTTTTGTAATACTCGATATTGTGTTAAATGAACAGTTCTCTAAATAAGTATTTGAATACACATTTATAATGAATTTGTAGTTTGCAAAAGGGAAATGTGAAAGTGAGATCATACTATATGAATGGTGAGAATACAAATTATTTCGTTTCTTTTCTTCCATTATTTACATAAAATAGTGATACAATATTATTCTAAAATACACAGGTTTTTAAGTCACCACAAGATAATGATTAAAATATAATAATAATAATAATAATAATAGCTTCTAAAGGAATATAGTAAACATTACACAGAGTTGTTCGAAATAAATCTTTTTCAAACAGCATTATAAACAGGGTCTTTTACCTTACCTTTAACAACCATTACCTCAAAAAGTTTAGTGACATAGGATCTAACTCTTATAAAACTACCTGCTTTACAAAAGGTCCTAACCGTAGAAAAAATTACTACCATCTGTTTAACCAGAAGCAACTCACAACTTTTGCATTTCTTCAACATCGGATAGTGTACAGCTACATAATATTAATGATTATCTGTATATAAAATACTTAATTACTTTAACAATATTTATTTATTTTCACCTTATACGTGTTTCAGCATGTTTACATGCCATTGTCAAAGGTTATAGAAAGTAGACAGTTAGTGTTGCTATAGCAACAGACCCTGGTGACTTGATCTCGGTAATCGTCTGCAGATGACTTGATTTCTTATTCCAAAATATCCAATAGAGGAAAATTAAAGAGATCAATTTGCTCATTCATTACCGTTAATGAATGAGCAAATTGATCTCTGGAATAAGAAATCAAGTCATCTGCAGAGGATTACCGACATCAAGTCACCAAGTTCTATTGCTATAACAACATTAATTGTTTACTTTCTATAACCTTTGACAATGGCATGTAAACATGCCGAAATACGTATAAGGTTAAAATAAATAAATATTGTTAAAGTAATTAAGTATTTTATATACCGATAATCATTAAATATGGATTTTAACAAAGTAAAGCTGGAATTTATAAATATATAATATTACTTGTTTTTGTGTGTCATTTCGTTTTTTTTTATGAATGTTTCCATGGCACACTGTAGAATATTACCTTTCGTTATTAAAATTCTACCAAGTTAAGTCTCCCAAATTCCTAAACCTTTTGTAAAGTTTAGGAATTTTTTTGGGGGCTATTTTCCTTATATATTGAGACAACACTGTTAACTCTTGTTTACAGTCAAACGCATTGACTCAAAAATGTAGGAGCTTTAAGAACCGCTTGACTGTCGGACAGTAAGTATGTATATCTGTGCCTTACGCAATCCTTTGCTAAATCACTCTTGTGCACATAGGCTAATAGCGTAAATTTCAGGTTTTTTAGGTACTAATGGTTGTCACTAAAATGTATAGTTTTTGAGACATTGGTTGCTAAAAATCGTCCGAAATACTCAGCACATGTTACTGTATAGTTAAGCATTGAGCAAAATACAAGTAGGTATCATCACGATAAAAACATTTAATATGGACACATCATCACAGGATAATATTGATCTAATGTGCTAAAATGTTGAAGCCATATTTAGATACCTCTTTATTTAAACTGTTGAACATTACTTCATTATTATTCATTAAAAATTAATTTCTGGTTGTCGTCTCAAGTAATATTCAGCAACTTAAATTTGATGGCAAGAAAAAAAATTCAAATAAAAATCCGAATAAAGCTTAATGACATTTATGAAGAAAAACATCAGCCAATTACTATAAAACTAAAATTCTAACATTTAACTTTATTTAAAACAAAAAAGGCATGTGAATGTTGGCAGGTAGTAATTTACATAGTATGCATACAAAAGTGCCGTAGACCTTAATAATCTTTTTTAAATCATCATTTTCTCAGTACCTTTACTATAAAATCTTATCATATTTACATTTACACTCTGAATGCTTCTACCAAAATATAAAATACAATTCCCAAAGTTGGAAAATTTTTTTTGTTCCTTTATTTCAAATTAAAAATATTAACAGGACAAGCTGTATTTCAGAATGAAAGTTTTATATTCAGTTCGACTGGCTTTAGTGCAATGCAAAACGCATGTTGCACATAATTTTTTGTTATAACACCGTTTTTGCCGTTTCATCAATTGCAATTTGTTTATAATCCCGTGGAACCCCCTGAAACCATGCTGAATAGATCAAAAGTTATAAGCCAATCAATCGAATAGAGGTTTTAACTACTGTTTTCATAGGAAATATTTTCCCCATTCATGTTTGGTTTCTATTGCCAAACTAACTTTTTTTCCAAATACCTACAGCCCAAGCAGTAGCTTTATTAACCCGCCTGCCACCAACGACAATGACAATTATTATTGATCAAAGTGAGGGGTTAAAAATGGAATCATTTGCCTGATACTATGGACACAATATATAAATTACAAAAACCATAAGCAAGATAACAAAATCTCATCAAGAGCATAAATAAGCCGTTTTATAGCCAAGAAGATAACAATGGACAATTTTTATATTTGTTCAATGATAAGCACAACTTACAGCTCAACTTTTGAAAATGCAATAACCTATTAATTAATTGTATATGGTCCAGTTGGTATATCTAAAAAAACATACTTCCAACTTTTTAAATAATTTATGTATTGTATCCATGCATAGATTCTTTCAGACCTTATCCCTCATTTAATCAATAAACATTCACCATTATTTTTTTTTCTAAACTTCGGCCAGACAATTTCAATAAGAACTTAACGCAAATTTCTTCAGGCATTAACTTTATTTTTGGGTGTTTCGTCAAATCTGCATATATCCAGCGAGCTCATGCTGCTGAGTGACGTGTACGAGTTGTTAACGATATGAGGTGCCTCATTGAACTCGTCCAGTTCTTCTAATTCAGCCGAAGAGGGCCCTGCTAGGAGGAAATATTGCTCAGAACGTGTTGGCCACAAAAGATGTGCCATAACGCAGTAAGCAAAACAATCTGCCGAGTATGTTATTCCTAGAAGCAACCATTTTTGTTACAGTTTAGTGATTGTCAAATAAACTACAAACCTAGGAGTAATTTAAATCTCCACAAAGCCGAAACATGGAGGGCTATAAGTGCTAAAATGGGCAGATAGATAAACCATACGAGACTGGATGCTCCAAAATGAAGTAAAAAATTCAACTTCTGGGTGTTATGCTCGTATAACATTGTTATTCGCAATTCGTACAGAAACCATATCATGATTAATGTTCGGAACACTATTATTAACCAGCCAGGCCATGTTTGATACTCGTCAATGTCTTCTATGACGTCTACTTCCGTCTATTAAAAATATTATTTAATTTTAGCAATCAAAACATTAAAACCAGCTAACCAAATTCCAAACATAGAGCAAAATGTGCACGATACCATAGCACAGCCAAATTGCAAAGACCAAGGGCTTCCACGTCAGTTCTAGGCGAGTCACAGCCCATCCTTTAGCTAGCAATAGTAGTAACAGCATAAAAAGTGTCTGAAATAGAATATTTATAATGTACTCGTAGTCCCCTACTCTACTTAACTAAAATTTTATGCACGTTACTAATATACGGCAAAACCATTTTATTTTTTATTTAGTGTAGCAAATTAAGAAATTACCACCACTTTTTTTTGTGATTTTTATTCAACAATATGTGAAACGCATATTTAATATGAAAACTTAAGTTGTAAAATTCATTCCCAATATGTGAAATATATTTTTGATATCTGAAAATAATTTATGGCATCACGTATATATTGCATACACTATGTCCCTAAAGAAGTTTAGAATTAAATTTATTAAAAATTTACTACCTGTTTTTTTAAGAAAATTAATTTTTGTTTTCAAACAAACACCTGTAGGTGTTATTTTCATCCCCTGCTCATAACCCTCTTAAGTCCTAACAACACCATCTTTAAAATAAGAAGATACCCTTGCAATAACTTATTTTAAAGCATTTTTTATGCTGAATATAACAAAAAGAAAATTCATATTTAGAGATGATAAATAACGGAGATATGTAACACAACGTACCCATATTTTTTTTGTAAGAATCAAAATCTTTGAAGCATTTATTTTACTTTTTTAACCCTGAAAACTAACAATACAGAATAAAACTAAACTAGTTTTACAACAATTGTTCAAAGTGGCCACCATTTACAACTTGACAGTGATGATTTGATCCTGGACAGCATCTACGGAAAATCTAATTATATCAGATGGAATTTCACGGACCACCTCCCTTATTCTTCGGTTTTAGCTGGAATTTCACGGACCACCTCCCTTATTTTAACTCTCAATTCTTCGGTTTTTGCTGGCCGGTTCATGTAAACCCTAATTTTCACATAACCCCGTAAATAAAAATCTAATGGGGTTAAATTGGGAGATCTTGGGGCAATTCTACTGTTCTTTGTCTGCCTATCCATCCGTTTGGAAACATTTCATTTAAAAATCGTGACATTTGCAGCAAAATGTGCATGAGCACTATCTTGTTGCAACCAAATCGGGTTTTTTATTATGGAGGAACAAACCGATTAAAACCAGCAATAATTCAAATCTTATAAAATTGAAATCAACATCTCCATTAACGTTTTCCTCGAAAAAAATGGTCTAAAATTCTATCGCCTGCTGTAATCTGTTTGTTCCCCAATAATGAGAAACCCGATTTGGTTCATGAACATATTTGGTTCCAACAAAATGGTGCTCCTACACATTTTGCTGCAAATGTCGGAAGATTTTTGAATGAAAGGTTTCCAAACAAGTGGATAGACAGACGAGGAGCAGTCGAGTATTCCCCAAGATCTCCCGATTCAACTCTATTCGATTTTTACTTTCCTATACTTTCAGTATAGGGAAGTATTGATTTCATGCAAAATTTCAAAGTTGAGATTTTATCGGAAATAGTCGGGGGGGGGGGGGTCCATGGACCCCAAAAAAGTAATTTTTAAAAATTGTCTGTCTGTGGGTGGGTGGGTGTGTTACGCTCCATATCTCCGGAACGGCTGGACCGATTTTGATGTGCTTTGGAATGAGGGGGTATATCAAAAATTCACCAATAAAATAAGTTTTTAAAAAAAAAAAACGAAACCGGAAGCGGAAGTTAGACATGTTTTTTTGGTAGAATTTTTTTCAGAAACTGAATTTTGGAAATTTTAATAGTGGAGATTAAAGAAGGCCTTAGGACAAATCAAACGATTTTTTACCGAACTCTCTAGCTTTAAAATGGCGGCCGCTACGAATTTTTGAACATTTCGACTTTAACGCCCATTTACTCAAAAACCAGTTATCTGATTGGAATCAACTACATCTTGTTTGGTAGCCCTTCAAGGGTACTATACCATGAAATATAATTAATTTTGAAAATATAAAAACGATCGCAATGACATCACTCCAAAATTTTGGAATTTTTCAAAAAAATATTTCTCAAAAACTGCCCACGTTTTTGTTTAAACTTTTTAAGCTGATAGAGATAGGCATCTGCTACAATTTTGTTTTTTGCTCATTGCTATAATTTCACTGTGACGCCCTCTGTGAATTTTTGAAAATTGAAAATTGGTACCCTTTTATTTATTTAACGGGGGGCAATAAAATATTTCTGTTAAAGCACTATAGCTCATAATTGATAGCAAAATCCGAATATCATATTTTTTTGATACTTTAATATTTAGGGGGGCTACTGTTCTCCCTCCCCCCATAAAATTTTCGCTACAAAATTTAAAAAATTGATTTCTTCTTTTGTTTGCTCTAGGAGAATCTTTTTACAAAAAATCGAATTTTTTGCCCCTTAATAATCTTTTTGTCCTTAGAAGAATTTCACATACTTTCTACAGCAGTTGTATTCTTGTACTAGTCGTTTAATGTTCAGTGTAGGCTAACTTTTTTATTTTAATAGATAGACTCGCAAACCCAAGAGCAAAGTTATAGGGCAAATTCTTCTCGATTGTATTTAAGAAAAAAACTTGAGTTTCCAATTTTAATATGGCGGCCACGGTAAAAAATAACTTTTTTTAAATGGAAACGTGGCATTTTGGCTTTAAAATCAGAAAGGTTTTGAAATTCTAAATACAAATTAATAAGAGTAATTTCTTGCTAAAAATAATACTTCTCGAGTTATTAATATATTTTCAAATATCAATTTCCGTGCTTCCGTTGATTCAGTCCGAATATTTTACCCAACCTTATGCTTGCAGCACAGCGGTCGGTCTTTCTTCAACCGCTTCAAGATATTACAACTTATAAGAACTATTTACTTTGACTAGTCGTGTCTAGACAGGTGTATATCGAAAGTGTTGGAAAATATAAAACAATGTATTTAAATGTATAGGAAAGTCCAGGCGTGAACGCAGCCAGCAAACACTGAAGAATTGAGAATTAGAAGAGATGTGATCTGTAAACCTGATATAATTAGGTCTTCTGTAAACGCTGTCCAGCATCGAATAGGTCACTGTCAAGTTGTAAATGGTGGCCACTTTGACAATTGTGATAAAAAAGAAGTTTAGTTTTATTCTGTATTGTTAGTTTTTATAGTTAAAGTAAAATAGTTGCTTAAAAAGATTTTTATTGTTACAAAAAAATATGGGTAGGTACGTTTTGTTGCATCTCTCCGTTATTCATCAACCAAATTTGGAATTTTTTTTGTATTCAGGATACAAAATTCTTTTAAACAAGGTATCACAAGAAGTATTTTATTTTATATATACACTACTCAAAATGAATATAGAGACACCTTCTTATTAGTGTGTATTTTTTGTAAATCTCAACGAAACAATATATACAGCATGTGCCACCTAACCTTGCAAATTTTAGTGGGCTTTGATTCGGCTACTTACGCTTTGTTTCGTCGGTAGTCGTAACTTAAACTAGCTCTAATTGGCTGTTGGACAGTGTGGTACACTCTACTAAAAAGTGAAAGTCAGTTTATTTATGGTTTACGAAAAATTGTGGATTTTTTGACAAATTATAAGGTCGTGCGCCATAAGGTTAGAAACAGTTTGCTTTAAGGAGGGATTAACGATAATTTAGGTTACGTTTAAAAATACAGCAAAGAAACTAGCAATGTACTAAAAAACCTTGCTTTTGCTTGAGAGTGTAACGGCTTCTCACCTTTTAAACTTATCGTCATTTTTTTTGCAAGGTTAAATGGCATTTGCTGTAACTTGGCAGATAATATGAACATACCTTTACATTTTACCTGTAAAAAAGTAGGCACTTGTTTCCTTAGAGATTTTACAAAACAAAGTAAACAACAAAAAAGACGCTCAAGTTTAAATTCAACAAAAAATTTTTTCACTTGATTTTACCGTTTCGCAGTGTAATTTGTTGGTGGAAACATGAATGTGGATGTGTTAGGGAGAAGGAGACAACCAAGAGTATATCTGAATAAAAATCAGATAGTTAGAGCGGTGACATTAATTGAAGAGGGATACTCAAGACCAAATGTTAAATGTGAGTCATTCTGCTATAGCTAGGGCATGGAACAGATATTTAAATAATGGTATCGTAAGAAGACGTCCCTACTCTCAAAAAACAAAGAGCCACTACTTCTCGCGAAGACCGCCTATTGAGGTTTTGGGCCGTTAGAGAATGTAGAATTACCGCCCGATCTCTACAAAATCGACTGGTTGCCACTAGTGGAACCAGAATTTCGGACCAAACAGTTCGGAATAGGCTTCACGAGATTCAGTTACGTGCAAGGAGAGCAGTTAAAGTCCCTCGGTTAACACCAGCACATAGGCAAGCCCGGCTAAACTTTGCACAAGAACATCGTAACTGGACTAGAGAACAATGGAGCAATGTAACGTTTACGGACGAGTCTAAGTTTTGCGTAGACCATAACAATGGACGAATGCGTTTGTGGAGACGCCAAGGTGAACGCTATTTAGACTCCACTGTTCAAGAAACTGTCCGTTTTGGTGAAGGCTCCATTATGGTATGGGGCGGCATAACTTTGAATGGTCGCACCGAGCTAGTGGTTCTTTGGGAAGGTTCTCTCACGGCGGCGCGTTACATCAGGGTCATTTTAGAACCACATGTGATTCTGTTTGCTGGAGAAATGGGACCTGACTTTATCTATCAGCAAGATAATGCCAGGCCACATGTGGCTAGGATAGTTACAAATTTTTTTCATGAACACAATATCACAGTAATGGACTGGCCGGCTAATAGTGCAGACCTAAACCCCATCGAACACCTATGGGACGTATTGGGAAGAAGATTGCTGGATCGTCAGCCTATTGAAAATTTTGATGAGGTTGAGGAAATTCTTACTCAAGAATGGGAGCAACATCCTCAACAAACAATTTCAAATTTAATTGAAAGTGTGCCCCGTCGTTGCGCTGAAGTCATCCGGGCCAGAAGAGGCCACACCCATTATTAGTTTTTTAAATTTGTTGTTTTCTTATTGTTGGTTGTTTAAAAGTTTGTTAATTAAATGATTCCCAATTTCAATTTTTAACATTTTTTTTCTTAGAAGCTTATTCAACAAGGCTGAAATCTTCGCATCTTAAAGAGTAATCCTTTTCAAAAAGTCGAAGACACTTTTTACCAAATCCAGTGTTACTTAAGCAAAAATATTCAATTTTTTATAAGTGTCTCTATATTCATTTTGAGTAGTGTAGTTGGGGCTTAGAGGGTTAAGGGTACGGGTTGAAAATAAAGGGGTTATTTTCAAAATAAACACCTGTAGGGGACAGGTGTTTATTTTATTTATTAAAATAAAAATTGATGTGTCCGAGATTTTCTTAAAAAAATAGGTAGTACATTTTTAATGAATTTTCTTCCCAACTTTAGAGGCATACTGTATGTATATCAGAAATTATATTGAAAATTCAGTAATTATTAGTAATATACTAGCAGCAAATGCAACATAGTGCACTTACATTTTTAACATTCTAGTTAATCTCTAAAATATCTAGCGCAGAAAATATTAACCACAATATTAGTTTTTATTTGAATTTTGGCATCAACAACTAGTACCTATGTACTAATAGAGTTTGTGACAGCACTAGCAGTTTGTTCTTTCAATTGGGATCTGGCAATATGAATAAGTTTTTCGCGTTTTTCACGAAAATTTTATTATGTGAGGGTATGTAAGTTTTGTACTATTGAAAAGGAAGAAAATTATCTATCAAATAAACACAAAAATTGCTAGGTTGCTATTTATAAAATACGACGTTTGTTTGACAGCGCTTACAGCATTGGTCAAAATTTTTTTAGTATGCAGAAATGTAGTCTGAACGTTACCAAAAAACTTTTATTACGTTTTCTTTCTCTATCTTGATCCGTTGCAGAATTAAATATGGGCATAATAAATGTTGGACCAACCTGTATAAATTCTTGACGTCAAAAAATGAATTTTTACTTCAATAAATGAATTTCTCACGTCAAAAAATTATTTATTGACGTCGAACATTACATTTTATTTATTAATAAGTCAATAGTTTCTTTAAAACTCTAACATTTAAATAACTATTATCAGAGGCCAAAAATTGATTTTTGAAATCGATATGAATATGAATAATTATTTATGTGCTAGAATTTTAAAGAAACTATTCATACATATATAAAAGCTCAAAGAATTTTTTTCTCCGGTTCCTCCAACGGCTACCGCTTCACCAATTTGGACCATTTTTTTTTCAATGAAAGGTCTCTATCCTCAGATGGAACATGAAACATTTTTATATTTTTATTCTACGTCGATTTTTTAATAATAATTATTTTAATTTATAATATATATGAAAGTCTGCTAGTCGCGCTTCACTTGAGGCGACATCTACATTAACCCCGCGTCTCATTATTGGAACTAATGCATCACGTGACTTAGCATTTCTCCGGTTCTGTCAACGCTCAGTCTGTCAGTGCATTGTGCGCTGGGGTAACACTAGTATTGACTTATTAATAAATAAGACAAACTATTCGAGTCAATAAAGTAGGGATTGACCAATGCCGATCTATACATATGGGTTATTGGCAGTGTCGGCAAGATAGCTGATTATTGTGTGCACAAAATGTGGCCCATACTAAAAGATACAAGGTACCATAAATAACTTTTAGAAACATAGCAAGAAATATAAAAAGTAATAACAAAATTCAATTTTGGTAAATTATGGTGAAGAAAAATTAAACTTTCAATTCTATCAGGTGTAAGTCGGCTATGTTTGTTTCACTGTAAACGCTTGCTGTAGGCGCTGATAAATAATTTTCGATTATTTTTCACATGGATATATAAATTTGGGAACATTTGTTGTATTAGCTGTTTTCCTAACACCACCACCAAGAAATATGGCTGCATCACACAATTTGCAATTTGAAGCGTCTCTTTCATCTATTCGAGTGGAATTCTTCACAAGGTAGTTCCAATATGGACTTTTATTGGTAGATTTAGCTATATCCTTGATACAATTAACACCAGAGTTGGAGCTAATATTTCCACTGTTGTCATTCTGATTTTTTCAAAATAATGTTCACACATATGTTGGGTGGTTTTATTATTAGAGATTTTTAAGAAGAATATGTTTAACATTTCATAAATGACTGAATAAAGAATTTAACAACACCATACCATAAAGCTTCACTGTCACAGTATAAAATAAAAAATAATCATTTGTTCACGTTAACGATCGCGAATAGGGGAAACAGTTGCGACGACGATGTAGTGCGCTTTAGGATAAGGGGGAACCACCGAGCACAACAATGACGATATAGCGCGTTCAAGTTCAGGAAAGTCATAAACTGCAGGCACATATATAAACTAGCATTGCCGATATACAGCGGTATCGGCATTTGGAATATCGGTATCGGTCAATCCCTACAACAATAAAGAATTTTCTTTTCGACAGAAATTTTTTTCGTCAAATTTTCATTTATTGATGTCAAAAACTTTTTTTAGATGTCTGAAAATGAAATCAATTACTGATGTTCGTTTAATGACGTAAAAAAAAATATTCATCAGAAAGATTATTTTCTGAAGTCAAAAAGTATATTTTGACGTGAATAAATGTTTAATCAAACATTTTTTTTTTAAGTAATCGATGTTTGCAACCAGTTCATTTATGTTCGTTAAAAAGAGCAATTAATACTTATTATCAACCAGGTGTAAGTATTTGCATTTTGCATTACAAACCAAAGTTGTTTGCAAATTTAACACATTTTCAATTAGAACAAATGAAGAAACTCGAAAAAAAGAATTTCTACTAAATTTTGAGCAGAAGAACGAGATACAGATTTATTTGGTTTGGTGACTACATACACATACGAATGTATTCGTGAAATCTACTTAATAACTTAAATTTCGGTTTACATGGGAAATACTTACCCCCGATTCAAGGAAAATATAGTTATAATCATAATAATCGCAAGTTTTTTTTTAAAGTACATAATGAGTCAATATCATTCCATTTTTTTCTTTTTGACATTTGCCTTTATTTTAGCTAACTGAAAAATCGATGTACAAATAAAAAAACACCTGCCTCTAGAGAATTTTCCCTGAAATTCTCCCATTTCTTGTTCGGGAATATTTATGCAACACTAGAATTGCTGGTTATTACTGAAATTTCAATAAGTACTCTATTTTAAAATAAATCACCAAAAGACTAAGACAAACACTTTCATTGTCTTCAAAGCAGGCAGATAAACTGTAAATTGCAATCATTATTGAATACTAAACGAGGTTTTAAAAATTTAATTTTAAATATGCGGTTTAACTTTCTGACGTCAAATTCATTACAAATATCTGATATTAAATAGCGATATTTGGAAATTCATTGATCAGAAATTGCAAATGCATATTTAAAATTGTTTTAATTCCTATTTTATTAACCTGAATAAAAAATAAAACATCTTGCCATACCAATACATACCCTGGATAATATATCTAATATATCCCCCATCATGCTTAATTTTGGAAATCCAATACCATCTAATGCAAATTTTAGCGTGTGTATCAGAATCATGCATAATGCAACAAAGTCCAACAGCAAACTAGCTGTAAACAATCTTGTAACTGGGTGTTTTTGAATTCTAACAGCGTAACACTGCAGTGGCACCAACACCATGTAACACAACCAGAACAGTAGGTACAATTCCAAGGTATTTTGTCGATCGAACGAGAACTGATATGTTAAAGCATTGTAAGACGACGTATTAGGATTGCCGTTCACTAGCCATATATCATACTCCAGTTCGTAATGAATCTTTGGCTCGTAATGATGCCATTCACAAGACGTTTGATTTCGGTAACATGCGACCATCGAAACATACCAAAACCTATATATTTTTGGAAACACATTATGCAGTTTTTAAAAACAAAACAAGTAACAACGTTTATTCAGTGGTGTAACTATGCACTCCTAAGACATTGCAGCCGTGGGTTGGGCCTAAGCCCTAGAGGGGCCCGTAGAAGGTTATAATTATTGTTCATTACTTATTTTCCATCTTAATACAGTCACTTTGCATCGCACCTTGACTTTGTACTAACATTTAAATATCTCTAAAACAGCTGAATATAGGGACTTTCCACAAAAGTATCTCTTTGTGTATTTTTGTATGGAGAAAAAGAACATCAAGGCAAATATTCAAAAAGTGTAAAAATATAACAAGTAATGTATAATGTCTATAACATCGTCAATATTGATGCTTTCGGCATGTTTACATGCCATTGTCAAAGGTTATATTAGAAAGTAAACAATTAGTGTTGTTATAGCAATAGAACTTGGTGACTTGATCTTGGTAATCGTCTGCAGGTGACTTGATTTCTTATTCCAAAATGTCCAATAGAGGAGAATTTAAGAGATCAATTTGCTCATTCTAAACGGTACAGTTTTTAAATGTTTGTGAATTCAGAAAACTACTAGTATAGCTAATTTACGTTTTTTAATCACAAAAGTGTAAACATTTTATAATGTTATTAGATTTCATTAAATGATTGTGTTCTAGTAAGTGTTTAGCATAATTGGATTTATTTGGGTGTTTGTATTTGTAACAACGTACATGTTCTTTATAGCTAATATCAAAATTTACAATTGTCTGGCCTATATAAACCGAATTACAATGCGAACAATTTAATTTGTAAATGCCTGATTTTAGCAACTCGTCTGTTTTTGATTTTGCATTACACAAAGTGTTTACGATGTTTCTACTTGTTTTAAAAGTTGCTTTATATTTATTTGTTTTGTTTATAGTTTTAGCAATTTTTTCTGATTTGTCACGAAAATATGGGATTGAGGCATATTTAATTGCATCGGATGAAGTTGGGGTATTTGGATAAATTTTTTGAATGGCTAATTTATAATCTTTTTCTTTCATTTATGTATCAATAAGTTTAGTATTATAACCATTACTATATGCAATTTGTTCAATAATTGAAATTTCTCTATTATAATTAATTTCATCTAAAGGGACCGTCAAAGCCCTATGTATCAGGGACCTGTATGCTGCTAATTTATGTGTTTTATGATGAAAAGAATCGTGTGGTACACTCCTGAGGAGGTATTTGGGAAAAAATATTAGTTAAAATTTCTTCCGAATTAATCAATAAGTTATCTAACCTACATTTACCACCACAAACAAGCTAGTTAGTTTTGATGTTACTGATGTTTTCCCAAACACCTCCTCAGGAGTGTATTCCTTTGTTAAATAATATTCTTATTAACAAAAACGTTGAATTAATAAAACGGACTGAGTTGATTCAATTATTTAAATATTGCACCAATCAAAATTATTTTACTTTTAATAACAAAATGTATTTACAAAAAGATGGTTTACATATGGGAAGTCCAATTTCACCTCTATAAGCTAATATATTTATGGAAAATCTTCTTCTTCTTTCGGTGCCTATCCGGTCCGGATGTTGGCGATCATTTTGGCTATTGTGATTTTATTTACTGCTGCTCTAAAAAGTGCAGTAGTTGTTAAGGAGAACCATGTTCTGAGGTTTTTCAACCAAGAAATTCTTCTGCGGCCTGGACCTCTTTTGCCTGGGATTTTTCCTTGTAATATTTGTTGTAATAAACCATATCTCTTCTTGTTACGCATTATGTGGCCCAGGTATTCTAATTTACAAGTTTTTATGGTGGTTATTATTTCTGTGGTTTTATTCATTCTACGAAGAACCTCTTCGTTGGTCACATGGTCTACCCAAGAAATTCTCAAGATTCTGCGGTACATCCACATTTCAAATGCTGTTAGTTTTTTAATGGTGGCTTCGGTTAGAGTCCAAAACTCTGCTCCATAGAGCAAGACGGAGAAAACATAACAACGGAGGAGTCTTATTTTAGTCATGATAGTGAGAGATCTGCTTTTGAAAACTGATGCCATTTTAATATAAACAGCTCTTGCTTTTTCGATGCGACATCTAATTTCTTGTGAATGATCCCATTGGTCATTTAATACTGTTCCCAAGTATGTGTATTTCCTAACCCGTTTAATGTGTTGGTTATTATTTATTATCAGATTTTCATGTGGGATATTATTTTTACTTATCACCATTCTCTGGATTCTGGATTTTGGGTTAGAGGGTACCCGTACGGGTACACGCATTTAGGCCGCTGCAACGGGCCCATTGTGCTGCCTCCACAGCAGCTCCTCAGCCCGGGAGTCACCCAAGCCACCCAATTCTTTGGATGAACTTGAGGACATCCACGGTTGGGGTGTTGCTGATAATGGCCATGTCAGGCCAGAAGTCCCCCAGCATGGATCCTCTGATTGTTGCGAGAGCAGGGCAGTGACAGAGAACGTGTTCTGCCGTCTCGTCCTCAAGGTTGCATCCGCGGCAGTTGGGGCTAGTGGATAGCCCCATCCTGTGCATGTGTTTCTTTAGGGTGCAGTGCCCCGTTAGAATTCCTACGACCAGTCGGAGATTCTTCCTGGACAACTGCACGCAGTACTTGGCTATCTTCAGTGAGGGTGCTGCAAGAGCAGCCTTCGCTTGGCGACAGCTTTGAATATTTTCCCACCTTCTTATGAAGCTGTTGAGGGTTTCTTGATGTAGCATAGTGCTGAGTATCGTCGGGGACATGGGGGTTACAGGTTCTGGCCCCCAAGGAAGTTGTTCCGAGGCCAGTCTTGCGACCTCATCAGCTTCCTCGTTGCCTCGATTGCCATCATGTCCCTTTACCCAAACGAGTGAAACGACATTGTCTCTAGAGATATCTTCGAGAGCTTCGTAGCACTCAAGTACTACTCCTGAGGTAATCTTACAATTACTAAGGGCCAATAAGGCAGCTCTGCTATCACTAAAAATACCAATACTTTGGTTCCTTATTTGTCGTTCAAGGACTGCGTTTGCACCGTGCATTATCCCCACTACTTCCGCTTGGAAGACGGTGGTGTGTTTGCCTAGTGGTATACTTTGGCGAAGGTTTAGGTCATCGGAGAAAACCCCGGCGCCCGTACCATGCCTTGCTTTGGATCCATCAGTGAAGATGGATATATCCGGATGATGGGTTGCCCCAGCGTCCGCGTGTACACTGAAGTGTCGATTGAAGGTAAACTTGGGAGGGAGGCAGTCTACCACCGCGTCAAGAAGAGGAGTCTTTACGACTGCCTCGTCGAGGATGCTAGTGTGCTTGCCTCCCACACCACTTGTATACCATAACCCCCTACGGCGTAGCCTCAAAGCAGTCCTCCACAAGAAGATCGAGTGGAGGTATGCATAGGACCGCTTCTAATGCCGCCGTGGGGGTTGAGCGCATAGCCCCTGTAATGCTGAGACAGGCAAGACGTTGCACATGTCCCAGTTTAGTTGCTGCTGTAGCCTGTCTGGCTCTGGGCCACCAGATCAGTGCTCCATAGCACTCCTCGTAATATATCTATTGCTTCGGATTTGTCTCCGTCTATGTTTATGCAGGCAGTTTGGTTCCAATATAGATGTGCAATTATCCTTAGGTCTTTATCGTCAATCCCCACTTCTTTTAATATTTCTATGAGTTTGCTGTGTTGAACTCTATCAAAAGCTTTACGGTAGTCAATGAAACAAGCGTAAACGTCACAATTAACATCTCGACATCTTTGGAATAGCACTTGAATACTAAAGAGCGCCTCTCTTGTTCCCATTGCGTCACGAAATCCAAATTGTGTCTCTGACATCTGTTCTTCACAAACTCTGTAAATCCTTCTATGGATGATTTTCAAGAATATCTTTATTATCTTTAGTAAGTGGCTCATGAGGCTAATCGTTCTAAAGTCTTCACATGTCTTTGCTCCTGGTTTTTTTGGTAATGTTATAAATTCTGATTTCAACCATTCATGCGGGATGTTACCTGTTTCGTAGATGCGATTAAATATATGTGTAATTTGGTTAATGTTATCTGGTCCTGGGGCCTTTCCTTCTTTCATCTGTCTAATTGCTGCCTGGACCTCGTCATTAGTAATGGGGGGGGTCCTGATTTGTTCTTAATCTGTGGCATTTGTGGTCGCATGTCATCAAAGAGTTCTCTAATGTAGTTTTTCCAAACATTTATCTTTTCTTGTTTCTCTATAATAACATTACCTGTAGTGTCCACTATTCTGTTTGCTGTTCTAGGTTTAAAGATACCGGCTGCTTCTTTAACTTTTTCATGTACATTAAAGCTATCATATTTTTCCTGTAATACTTCTATTTCTTTACAATCTTCCTCTATCTTCCGGTTTTTAGCTTCTTTTATCTGGAAAATCTAGAAGATCAAATATTCGAATCAAATCAATCTGAGAATGTTATATTTTGGTTTCGTTATGTTGATGATATTTTAGCATGTTTTGATAGTTCATTTGAATTAATTACTGAATTTTTAATTTTTATCAACAGCTTGCTTCCAAACATAAAATTTACACTAGAAACTGAACAAAATAAGTCCATTAACTTTTTGGATTTAAACAAAAATTAATTCAACGAATAAATTTGAATACTCAGTGTACAGAAAACCTACACAAACAGACATTACAATACCACACAATTATTTTCATCATAAAACATAAATTAGCAGCATACAGGTTCCTGATACATAGTTCTTTGACGGTCCCTTTAGATGAAATTAATTATAATACAGAAATTTCAATTATTAAACAAATTGCATATAGTAATGGTTATCTTTCAATACTAAACTTATTGTTGCAGAAAAGAAAGAAAAAGATTATAAATTAGCCATTCAAACAATTTTTCCGAATACCCCAACTTCATCCAATACAATTAAATATGCCTCAATCCCATATTTTGCTGACAAATCAGAAAAATTGCTAAGATTATAAACAAAACAAATCAATATAAAATAAGTTTATAACATTTACAAACATCTTAAACACTTTGTTTAATGCAAAATCAAAAACAGATAAACAGCTAAAATCAGGCATTTACAAATTAAATTGTTCGAATTGTAATTCGGTTTATATAGGCCAGAGAATTAGAAATTTTGATATTAGGTATAAAAAACATGTATGTTGCCACAAATACAAACACCCAAATACATCCAATTATGCTAAACACTTACTAGAACACAATCATTCAATGATATCTAATAACACTATAAAATGTTTACACTTTTGTGATGATAAACGTAAATAGATATACTAGAAGTGTACTGCTCTTCACTTAAAATAAATAATAGAGCGACATACGACCCGAATAACCAGCTCAAAGTATCGGCGAATATGGTCGTAGGTAAGAGTGAATAGTTTTGTGGATCATTAAATAAATAGGGCGCCAGTTGTTGTGAAGCAACAACAATTGAAAAATAATAAATTAAAATTACACAAAACAAACAACCAAGATGCAATGTAACCCAGTATGTATATATTTGGTTTTATACTACAAGAGAGAAAAAAAATTAACAATCGGTCGAATTCCCTAAAAGGGTCCAACAGGGTGCATATACCGTATTTAAAGTACTAATCGATGAAACTCTCGCAGCACCCTTTTGGTAAGTTGGCCGAAAGCTTTCAGTAAACTCCCCTTTTTATTTACAAAACAAAATATAGTAATTGGGAAATGAATAATTAAAACATTTGATCTTAGTAAAAATAAATATACTTTATATTGACGTAGTTTATTTTTAAACAAAATTTCCATTTAATGCTGATAAGCCGGATAACAGGCGAACGTGTTGTTTCGAAGAAAAACTTAGTAATCTAGACTCACCAATACCTCGCTTCGTATCGGGGACGTATGACCCTTCAAAACAGATGCTCTACTATAATTTACCAGAATAGTTAAAAACCATTTCGTCGGTAATTACTTAATCGTTGGATCCAGTAATCGAATTATCTGTTGTTGTTGAACCTTATGGACGGAGCAGCTGATTTAGAGCGTCCAGATAAAATCCTTCCAAAAAAAAAGGTTCAAGGAGCAAGACAACCCCTCACTCGGAAATCCGGAAATCGCCTTATAGAAAAATAAAAACACTATCTAATAACAGCACTAGAATTAATTATCGATGATTACCTTCCAGTGGATAGACGACTTCACAACACAATAACTTTAAATATTTAAATAACCAATTATCGAAACTTTATAATTGGTAAATAAGTTTTCATTAGTATATAAACGAAATACTATAAGATTCTTCATCCACAATTCGTGCATCCTTATTATTTGGTAGAAAGATAGCAAGTGCCATCAAATGTGGAAAACGAAGATATCCAAAACCTTGGCCCCGTGATATCGCAAAACTAGTTTACCTACATTAAATTCCCAATAAAACATATTTTTAAAATTCGACAATTTTATTCTTGTTATAGTAAAAAGAAATAACTACGAAGACTATTCAATTAGAGTAACTAACCAATCCCAATAACTAGAAAATAAAATAAATCCACAACTTAGGTAGCGAGATTTTAGATTGCTACAGCTTTTGAAATTCACAAACACTTAAAAACTGTACCGTTAATGAATGAGCAAATTGATCTCCTAAATTCTCCTCTACTGGATATTTTGGAATAAGAAATTAAGTCATCTGCGTACGACTACCGAGATCAAGTTGCCAAGTTCTATTGCTATAACAACACTAACTGTTTACTTTCTAATATAACCTTTGGCAATGGCATGTAAACATGCCAAAATACATAAGGTTAAAATAAATAAATAATGTTGAAATAATTAAGTATTTTACATACCTATAACGATTTTGATGTGTGTGTTTATTTTAAATATGCATGTATTTTTTTTTTAATTATATATAGAATAATTTAAATTTTTGATTATAGTCAATATTAGGATAAAATCTTAAAGGGGACCCACGACTAAGTCTTGGGAGATAGCCCGTGATTTGTAGTTACACCACTGCATTTATTATACTTACGATGGTTGTATGATATCCTGTATGACATACGTAAACTGGTGTCCTTTAACTACATTCCACGGTGTATCTTCGTCAACGCACAGCTGGCCCTTTTGGCATGGAATCCTTCTCAAGTAATCATTACCATTAGGACTACAATCAGGATCAAAGGCTTTCACTTTGAGTTGGTTGAACATTCGTTTACATGCCTGCTTCTTATCATAGATCAACCGATTTTGATAATATTCTAAAAAGTACGATCTATCTAATACTGCAAATGTGATGGGAACTGGAAACTTATGTCTGGACGTTATGTTTCCGAAAATGTAACCGTGAGTGGATTCTCTTTGGTGTCTGTCCGTCTTTTGGAAACCAAATTTGACTAAAAATTTAAAAAATTCGTTGCTTTTAAATGTGCCCTTGAGATGCGTACACTGAATGGAATGGAAACACGATGTTATTAATAAAAAGACCACAAAAATTAGATTCATTTTTGATAAGTTATGTTTGAAAACACTGAATAATTCGGACAGGTTATGTGGAAGTGGAACTGTCAAACGTCAATAGTTTAGTTGCTTTTATAGGGATTTTGTTAATATTGATGACGTTTTGAGCGCTAAATTTAAAATAACATCATACGACTTTCTTTGTGTTTGACAGTTTGTACAGCGTAAAAACGCGCGAAAAATGTTCGATTTAAATTGATATAAATAGTTATTTATTGTACAAGATGATAAAATTGCACTTTATCTTCGAGAGCGATTTTAGCGTCGAGGCGTTAGCCGAGACGCTAATAAGCATCGAGAAGATAATGAAATTTTATCGTCGTGTGGAATACAACATTTTTTTCTATAGCAATTGTTAAAGAAGACCAAAAAATGAAGAAAAATCAATGATAAATTTTTTTCTATAGCAACTGTTAAAACGTGCTATTATTAACTAAAATTAGAGGGAAAAGTAGCACTTTACCATCAAGGGTAGATAAAGTAGTACTTTAACAGCAAGGATAGATAAAGTATTTTTTCTATTTTGGTTCTTTACTGACTACTTTATGAAACTCATTTGGATTTCATAAAGCAACTGCTAAAAGTATCTTCAAATCTTAGGTATTTTAAAAATTAACTAACTTTCAAATTGTTTGTCTAAATTTTAATTTGACAGTAGGTTTAATGTTTGAAATGTGTTTTAAATGTTACCAACAGCCACATAACAAAAACAAAAAACCAAAAATTTTCCTAATCGATTATATTTTTAAATTAAAATATAAAATAAGGTAATTTTTAACTTTTTGGACCAAAATAGAAAAAATAGTATAAAATACACGTTTCATAAGACATTTAAGCGCACTTGTCCATTAGAAAACTCGCCGCAAGCGGCTCGTTTTCTAACTTGGACGCGTGCTCTAAAATCATGTCTTATGTAACTTGTTTTTTAATATACTATTATTTTTTTTCCACATTAAATACACTCTATAGCAACCAAAAAGTTATTAAAGCCACCTACTCATTTTTCCGTGAAACTATTTTTTTCCTGACACTTTTAAATTAAATTTATCATTGATTTTTCTTCATTTTTTGGTCTTCTCTTCTTTAACAATTACTATAGAAAAAAATGTTGTATTCCACACGACGATAAAATTTCATTATCTTCTCGATGCTTATTAGCGTCTCGGCTGACGCCTCGACGCTAAAATCGCTCTCGAAGATAAAGTGCAATTTTATCATCTTGTACAAACTATAATTTAAAAGTGTCAGGAAAAAAACAGTTTCACGAAAAAATGAGTAGGTGGCTAATTTTAGTTAATAATAGCACGTTTTAACAGTTGCTATTGGTTATTGGTAGTAGCAATTGCAGAGCACGGTTTTGTGAGTCCCTGAACACCCCGGCCAATAAGGCCTATTGTGTTTCTCTGCCTTTGCGTTTTCATTTAGGTGAACAGGTTAAGACCCTTTATTAGGTTTAGTAGCCTGTGGACCAGATCTTTTTCCGGTATGCCTACCTGTGGGTCTATTTCGCCCAACAGGTTGTGACTTCGGCGGTTTAATGCTTCACATTCAAAGATTACATGAGAGGCAGTTTCTTCCTCTTCATTACAGAGTCTGCATATGGGTTCTTCTGTATATACGCCCATTCTGTGCATGTGTTTCCTTAGACTGCAATGACCGGTTAGTAGCCCCGTCGCAATTCTAAGATTATTTCTGTTGAGTTTCAGTATTTCAGTTGTTAGAGTCTGAGATGGTCTTCCCATCATCAGTTTGCTGTGTCTTTGTCCTTGCACGTGGTTCCAATATTGCTGGTGTTGTTGTTTGATCCACTCAGTTATTACCCCACGTGCTGTCGCCTTTGTGAGCACGTTTTAACAGTTGCTATTGAAAAAAAATAAAATACTTTATCTATCCTTGCTGTTAAAGTACTACTTTATCTACCCTTGATGGTAAAGTGCTACTTTTTCCTCTAATTTTAGTTAATAATAGCACGTTTTAACAGTTGCTATAGAAAAAAAGTACTTTATTCTTACTTCAAAAATAATTATTTATTCTATTCATTTAAATTACCTAAGGCATTATTCATTGCAATTCATACCGTTTTATACGTGCTGCGCCGTTTCTACTTCTTTTTTTGTGACTCTGTGGTCAATATACATGCCTCCTCTGTCTTCTCCCTCCCATCTCACTCAAATGATCTTTCACATCCTTGCTCCATCTCTTTCTTGGTCACGACAATCAAAACTTTCAAAAAATAGAAACGGCCGCCATTTTAAAGCTAGTGTTGGGAGAAAAGTTTAATTTGACTTAGTACTTTCTATCATATTGTGTTCTTAAATTTTTTTCAAGTTTCTAGATAGTAAAAAAATTTTTTTTCGGACACTCAATGGAAATGGACTACATTTCCTTATTACAAATCGTAAAGAAAAGTATCTCTTTTCTTTATAGCAACCATTTCTTTATAGCAAAAAAATAAACAATTATTAATTATTTATTGGAATAAATATTAAATGTACAACTATTAACGTTAGAGAAACTTATACTTGTACACTGTTGTAACTGTAAATCATTAAATGATAGTGACGATTTTAGTAAAACCTCCTGATGAACTCCTCCATTTGATGTAGAAAATGATGGATCGCTACATGCAGGAGCCAACTGTAATTCATTCGGTTCTAGGCCAAAATCTGATGGATTCTGGCATCCACTGTCTGACGATGATGGCTGATTAAAAATCATTTTCGAAGTCATTTTATTGTTAATGCTTTCTTCTATATATCCTCCATGACTTTTGAGCCTCCTGATGTCCGCTCCACCCTCAGCAAGAAAAGTAGTTGACGTTCAACGTAGACAGTGTCCAGTGTAACCGTCTGGGTCGGGTAGTTTCAAATAATGGGCAATTTTATTCGGCATCTTGTAGAAACTGTGGATCCCTACAGGTTGCACTGTACATTTTTTGTTCATATAAAATATGAAAAATCTTGAGTGATTGATATGTTTTGGACGCAAGCTTACATATCTCCTGTACAACTCAATCACATTAATTCCTCTCATTTCAGTCATAACGGTAAATATGCGCTTCTTCCTTGTCTCAGTGTCATGGAAGGTGACAACCAAAATAGAACCGGTATCCTCGACGTCCTCCACATTTAACTTTCTTAGCTCCTCACTACGACATGCACAATACAGACCGAAAATTAACGCCACTAGAAAGGTATCGTCAGGCACTTCTGTCAAAAATTTTGACACATCATCCTGCGATAGAATTTTTGCTTCATATCCCTCACTTTGGCGCTTTAAATATAACTATAACTTTCCATAATTTGATATATCGGCTTTTTCTTTCACTCTCAAGGTACTTTTCAACATGGAGTATGTTGACCACAGCGTGAAAGATTTCAGTTTTTCAGCCTGTAATCAAATATAAAGATAAAACTTGAAAGTTTATAAATGTATTCAGGAAAACTAACCTTTTCATGAAAAAAAGCAAGCATAACTTCTTCGTCGATATCCCTTACATTCTTTGAAGTCCTCCAAGAATTGCAAATATTGTAGGTCTTTTCATATTTATCTCGTGATTTCGAGGGTAATAAACTAGCAACAGGTTCAAGAGCTAATACCGATATTTCAGGATGATTTTCATTATTTATTTCCATTTTCACAAAATTTCACGCGACCACACTTGACAAAATTTTTGTTTAGTTGCTGCAGTGATGGAAACGGCAATTTGATTCTCGCTTGTCATGTATTTTATAAATAATTTCTTATAACATGTAATCCTTATGTAATCCATTTCCATTGTGTCCGAAAAATTTTTATGTATTATTCTTAAAGAAAAGTAAGTTTTACTTTACTTATAATACAAATAACTATTTTCGGACACTCAATGGAAATGGACTACATTTCCTTATTACAAATCGTAAAAAAAAAGTATCTCTTTTCTTTATAGCAACCATTTCTTTATAGCAACAAAATAAACAATTATTAATTATTTATTGGAATAAATATTAAACGTACAACTATTAAGTTTAGTTTAGTTGCTGCGGTGATGGAAACAGCAATTTGATTCACGCGCTTGTCATGTAATGTCATTAAATAATTTCTTATAAAATGTAATCCTTGCAATTATCAATTTTTTTAAACAGCACCATAGCTATTTTTCGCATTCATTCTCTTTTCAGTGGTGTAACAGTTCTGTATCCTTACATAATAAAATTTTGGACAAAAACACAACGAAAAACATCACTCTATCAAAATCGCAGTAGTGTGCTTGGAGATTCATTTGTTATCTCTCAACAATCAAAAACAATTAAAAGAAATTTGCAGTTTTCTCTAAAATTTTGTTATTTAAGGGTATAAAAGTTGTATACCAATAAAATATTTACGTCACGAGAACCAAGCAGGCTACACTAATGTCATATACGACACATTAAAAATCTTTTTTAATTTCCTAAAAACCACCTTTTTGGTCCCTGGTGGTTCAAACATGTATTTCCATTAAAATCTAAGAACTGAAAATTTTATCGATCACAATACACTCCCATACTTACGACAGCATGGGAAAGTAAAAAAAGTAAAAAGTGAGACGGCGGACACTCTGTGGCCAAAATAAAAAAGAAAAATAAAACAATAATTAATGATGCATTCTTATATTAAATATAATTAGTTATATTATTATATTACATTAAAACACTTTACATACATTTCTACAGAAAAAGAACAGATTTTCATAGAATTATGTACAAAATTACAAGTACGTTTTCGGTTTTTCATCATAAAATTCGAGTTCTTATATACAAAAAAGGAAAAATATCACACGCGATTTGTACATGACTGCCCACATACGGCAACCTATGGCGTACATAATTCTAGATAAAAACCCGATATTTAAAAAATGCAAAACATTTACCATTCAATATAAAACCCTGTTAGTTATTTTACGATTTTTTTCTTTTTTTTATAATTTAAACAATTAATCTCTACCTTTACAACAATGTACAGAATTGCACGAGGTGCGCAAATATTGTCAAATCAAGCCTTAATACGTAGCAGTAACTTAATGTGCTCCTAATAAATTCTACCCGTGTACAACTCTGTACTCGAAAAAACATCGCTACTCCTACTTATCCGTTAAAAATCTTAAAATAACTTACAAAGAGACTTCGCAAAATTCGTCATAGGTTTGGACCACATTAATTTGTTTTCCAGTCATCAGACTTTTGGTTGGATTTTGAAGATATGGAACAAAATTGGAAACACCGTTTCGACATTTTTGTGCCAAGTAACAAAAAAAAACACTAATAACAACATATTCAGACCACAAAACCAAAACTAAACCACAAATGAAAAAAAATAATATGAATATATTATATTAAATGCGCAACTTAACATTATGTGTATCATCATCAACATCACCATCAGACTAACAAGCAAAAAAGCAAGTAAACATAGTACGATTGTTACAGATATCAAACTGGAATTTTTAAACGTCTTTATCTCTAAAAAATAAATGTTCAGGCTCATAGGATTAACGATAAATGCTAACTTTTAAATACGTCTAAAAATGGCAGTTTTTTTTTTCTACTTTATATCCTAGTAAATTTTTCTAATTGATGTCGGTTTTAGTCTTGTAGCAATTTCATTTAACAAAAATAAGGCTTGCTTTTGAGGCAATGGTTCTTCAATTGGGTTCATTACGAAAACAAAAATTGCAAAAAAAACAAGATTTTTTTGAAATGCGCAAGAGTTAAGAGGTACTTTCAAGTGTAATCGTCGTTAAAGCCTTTTTTTATTTTCTGATATAATTAACACCGCCGCCCGTAAAAATACCACGGGTGGGGCGGGGACAAAGGTACAACCGTAGTTAACCTACATAAAGCATTACAAAATGGCATTGTGTTTTACCTTGTCATGACGGAAGTTTATCACAGTACTAACACAGTAATAATAATTTAATCGTTACAATATGTACAAATTATAAAACTGCTTATGGTTTGAAAATACTTACATTTATTAACCTATATTTTAGCAGAAGACGTGCGTGTGTGTACCTAAGGAACAAACTACAAATATTATATACTTTAGTCAACTTTTTCGTAATGACATTGCAAAAATTAAGTATTCGCAACAGAAACGACAGAACCAAAAATAAAACTCTTTAACTTAAATTAGAAATGTAAGAACCACATATATTTCTTTTAAATTATAATTATTTAAATTATCTTTTCTAAATTATAATATGCAAAAAAACTGGTTAAGTTAGACTTGAAAAATAACCATATACCGTTAATCCTAACAATAGGTGTGTCTACACTTTAAGAACATTTTTGTACTGTCGTGTGTTGTAGTTATTGTGGTAATTCCTGTAGATGGCAGGTGGGAGAGGAAAAGGCGACGGGTCGCAACGCCAAGGGGGACGATTTTGGTAGTTAAAACTCATCTGGAATATACAAAATTGTTTGAAAACACAGTTTGATTCACTTCACCCAAATATTTTCATTCTTTTTAATCCAATTTCCTGTCTATTTCTTATCAGTTGCCACAAAGTAATATAAAACATAAGGAGGATGCACAAACTTATAATATGAAGGTCTCAATTTTGCAGTACATGTGATGCAGATATCCAAGACAAGGAAACTATAAACAGTACTCGATCATTGATCGTCAATATGTTATTTTGAATGAAAAAAAAATCAATAAAATGAATCCAATAATAGATTAATCAAATGATCAAATAATCCATTACTTTTCAGACAATAATGAACTCTGCTCGATTATTTTGCACAGTCCTAATAATACCCAGTTTTGTAAAAAGCAATCATTTTGATAGGTCTTAAAGCTGATTTAGAAATTGTTACTCATCATATATCGCACGCTACTAACCTGCTACTTTATGCCTGTGGGCATGTCTTATTGTATTTAGCACAGATTTCTAATAGTTTTACTAGATACAGTACTGCTCAAAAAATGTAGCCAAGCGCCATTTTGTAGTTGGTCAAAGTTAGTTTTGACATAATAAACAAATAAAACTTCAAATCTCGTCACCAATGTTGCATATTTAATATTTAAAATGTAAAGCAGCTACATGTTTCGGTCCTACTATAGGCTGTAAAAAACAAACCTTAACAACTAGCTCAACGTAACAGGCCAAAAGGAGACACTTACTGTACAAGTGCGCTAAAATGTCTTATAAAACGTGTATTTTATACTGTTTTTTCTATTTTGCGCTTTTTCTGCCCTTTTTGTGCCTTTTTAAATAAAAACTTCCAGTTCCAAAATGGGGATTTTCAACCGAGCTATAAAAGCACGCGTTTGCGTGCTTTAATAGCTTTCTTAAAGACGCAAAATAGAAAAAGATTTATTAAATTAATTACTTTGTAATTGTGATACATCAGGGATATATCACAAACCAATCATTTAGCAGGATGATGTAAATTTTCGCATCTTTTTAGTATTTTGCTTTAGGTATGTATACACTTACTTGAAAAAATCTGTTAACCTGACATCGTTTTATCATTTTCAGTTATGGTTATCCATTTGGATGTGTTTTTTCCATTGTATCTTATATTAGTTAATATTTAATCAATTTATTAGTTTTAAAAAAAAAAACGAAAACTTTGTTCGTTTCGCCAACTTAATTTTATACTTGGGTAAGTGTCCCCTTTTGGCCTGTTACGTTGAGCTAGTTGTTAAGGTTTGTTTTTTACAGCCTGAATGATAGTCCTACAGTAGGAACGAAACATGTAGCTGCTTTACATTTTAAATATTAAATATGCAACATTGGTGATGAGATTGGAACTTTATTTGTTTATTATATTTGCCACGTCACTTATAAGGAAATGGATTCATTTTATCATATCAGTTTTGACATTTCACAAATTGGAACGTTTCAACATTAACATACACATTTAATTCTAATTTTTCAAGTTGTAAAACCTAATTTTCGAGGGATACCGCAAGCATGTTGTGCGGTCGATTGTAGTAATCGCTGGCAAAAAGGAAGAGTTTTGTCAAACGAAGAACGTTTAAACAAATGGATAAAAGCTGTAAACAGGCTATTTGTAGCAATCATTTTACACCCAATAATTATTTACTACATCCTGGAACCAGTGTTCCGTGTCTCAGAAATGACGCAGTTCCATCTGTATTCTCATATTCCTCGCAAAAGAATCTCGTATTGCAACTTTATTTGACATCTCACCAACTACAAAATGGCCGGTCAGCTTTCACTTATTTCATTGTTCAGAAGTTCGAGCCGTGTATCTAGTAAAACTATTAGAAATCTGTTATTTAGAAACTAAAACTTTCTAATTTATTTTGTAAAATAAAAATCGATTTTTCATTTTTAGGGAAAAAATTAAAGAAAACCGAAAACGGAAGGGAAAATTCGTCCGCTAAACATTTGGTAGGAAGGAAAAATTAACCCCCATAGATATTGCTGCATCAAAAAATTAAGTTGTAAACCTAATTTTACTATCACTAATGAGCAATTTAGCTGAAACAAATTTTTTGTCCCCCATTTATTAAATAAATGAGCATAACTTTTTGATTTTCAAAAATTCATAGAAGGCATCACAAAGATAGTGGACTAAGACATAAACCAAATTGTAACTCATCTCTGCCTCTATAAGCCTTAAAACTGTAGAATAACCGAGGGACCAAACAAACGAGCGAAGCTAAAAACGTGTATTTCTGTTAAAACCTGATAATCGAAAATTTGCATGAAATCATAAGTTTCCATACCTCTAGTAGAAGTATGGAAAAGTAAAAAGGGTTCACAACTGATTTTAACAAAAAAAAATAAAAAGATAGTCACTTTGTCGCTATTTTTTTCAGAAAAAAGAGGCCATTTAGTGACCTTGCTTAGGCTTATAAATCCATACATATATAAAAGCTCAAAGGGTATTTTTCTCCGGTTCCTCAAGCGGCTACCGCTTCACCAATTTGGTACATTTTTTTTTCAATGAAAGGTCTCTATCCTCAGATGGAACATGAAACATTTTTATATATTCTACGTCGATTTTTCAATAATAATTAATTTAATTTATAATATATATGAAAGTCTGCTAAACGCGCTTTACTTGAGGCGACACCTACACTAACGCCGCGTCTCCTCATGGAGCTAATGCATCACGTGACTTAGCATTTAGCCGGCTCAGTCAACGCTCAGTCTGTCGGTGCATTGTGCGCTGGGGTAACACTAGTTAATTATAATGTTCAGCATTATAATAGAAGTAATAAGCAAAGGCCTTTGCTCTATACAAAGATTCAAACAACAACATCATAATTTTTTTTTAAATGGAATACCCTGTATATTATGACATCATATTAAGAGAAATTTAATTCCCTTGCAAAAACAAAATTTTCAGGACCTATTGGTTTGTATCAAGAATTTTTTTCACAAAAACCATTAAAATCGCAAAAAGATAATTATCTTCAAAACTACTGCTTTTAACTATAGCTATAGGACATGGCTTATGAAATTAGAAGAAATTAAATTCCTGGTAAGATGTCATATACTAAAGTGTTCTACTTAAAAAAAAATCCGATAATGCTCGAAGTTTGTGCAAAAATTACTCTTAAATTCAAACACTCTTTAAACCGCATTTATGACATTGGTCCATTGCATACGCGCTGTAAGAAATAGCATTAAAAAAAATCGTGGACATCTCAACAACCGTACATTTTAGGTATAGGAATACCCTATACAATTTATAGGGAATTAAATTTCGCATTCAAAAATACAGGGTGTTTGATTTAAAATAACAAAGTTGCTTATTGTGCCTTAAAAACTAAACACCCAGTATAAGTGAAATTGATTTAATATGATGTAGAACTGTATACCAAATAATTTTTGCATGCAACTTATTTTCGTCAAGTTAGTATTTAAGGCTGCGGCATCGCTATTCCATACTTTAATTTTTAAGTTTCCCGCCGAAACTATTGACTATATAATATAGGTGTCACAGCAGTGTTACTTCAGAAAATTTTACGAGCACACCCATGTCAGGTCAAAATTGCTAGATACAGGGTGTAACAGACCACCCACACATCTTTTACAGTTAAACTATTGAACCTACACAAATAAGATATAAAATTTGTTATATAAATCGTACCCGAGGTATTCAGTAAAAATATTTATAAATTTTTTGGGGTTCCAGAAAGGGTATAAACGGTTTGAGCTATTGATATTTTCCTTGTTTTAAAGTTATTGGGTTTAAAAATACCTTTTAAATGAGGTATGACTTGACTCACCTTTTTTAAAATCCCCCTAGCCCCCCCTCAAAACTACCCTTTCCAGAACCCCAAAAAATTTCTAAATATTTTTACTGAATACCTCGGGTACGATTTTTATAACAAATGTTTTATCCCATCCATATAGGTTCAATGATTTAGCCATAAACGATAGTGTGTGGGTGATCTGTTACACACTGTATACCAACGTAAGGGAAACAAAAAAGGTACAGATGGATTAAATAGCAGAAAAATTACAAATGTGGTGAATCAAAGACGGCAAATTGGCTATTTTAGTGACCAAATGCTGAAATTAGCGACCTACATAAAATAAAGCAGCTTTTATACATAAAAAGTGATCATTTATGAATCCTGAGTCATTCCGACCCACAGACATTTTTAAAAACCAATTTTTTGGGTTCCTGGAGTTCCAAACATGTATTTCCGCTCAAAACTTCGAATTCGACAGAGAAGTAATACACCTTTTTTGGGTACCATTTTTTTTAAACCGAATTTTGGAAATCTAACAGGTTCTGATAAAAGACCTAAGAAGATTCCAACACTTTTTTTCCAAACTCTCCGAGTTCAAGTTTTTATAAATGTAATAGGGGCAAAATGGCAAAACGATTTTCTTTTAACTTTGTATGCTTATAGGGCTGGAGATGAGTTACAATTGTAGCTTTGGTCTTAGGCCCGGTCTTTCCTTCTCCAAATAAAGTACCCAGGAACTATTGGACAAATAACTTTATTGGGTAGATTTATTCGTCAAATAAGTAGTACCCGTCTTTCCACCCTACTTTATCCTCCCAATAGTTATGTGGCCAATAACTCGAATGGTGAAAACATTAGTTATGTTGGTAGTAAAAACTCGTTCGGGTCAACTTCATTGTAAACAGTAAACAAAGATAGCCATACACCAATGCGTATGGTTAGAAGCGAAATAGAGTATGCAACCGACAATTTTAATTTAATAGTTAGATTACGTTTGTATTATGTTTATAGGTTAGAATTTGTTTAAAATAAAATGTATTATAATCTTTTAGTGAAAAATAGCCTTTCCTATTTCTAAAATTTTCTGCATTAGGTCCTCCTGGTGATTGCAGTTTAACATGGGTACAGTCAATGGCACCTGAAACTCTAGGAAACCGTGCAAATCTTGAAAATTCTACCATTGTAGTATTATTTTCCCCTGGAGTTAGTGGAAAACGTACATAGGTTGCCCGCAATTCAGCCACTGCATTAATTACTCTTTGTATAATTTTCCCAGCTGTCGATTTATGTATACCACCAAAATCAGCAACCGCAATATAAAAACTTCCAGAAGCAAGAAATCGCAGTGCCAGTGTTTGATACCTACGCATATCGGCTACTTTCGCCACTCGTCGCCTGATTTATTGGCAAGATAACTTCTTATGTGCTGGTTTAGGTTGCCAATAAGTTATTTGACGAATAGTGGGAGTTATTGGCCAAATAAAGCTTGTTGGCAGGTGGAAAGATGGCACAGAGGCTTATTGCCTAAATAAAACTTATTGGGAGGTGGAAAGACCGGGCCTTAATGCAATAATGCCCTCCTCAATATTTTTGAAGAATTAAGTCTTTGGTGGTCCCTCGTGATCTTTCTTTTCGAGCTTTTCGTTCCAAAAGTAAGCTATTTTTTTTTCATAAGAATTTTTGGTTTTACCGACAGTATGATGTGCCCATAGCAGCTTATTTCTCTGCATGCTTCCTACAGTGGTAGGAATGGTGCAATCTCATAGCACTGTTCACGCTGAGATGTCGATACAAAAATACTTTTTAAAATATATATAACAATTTCTAAAGTTAAGCGTGAAAAAGTTCAGACCAACTACTTCACAAGTTTGTAATAATTATATGGATACAAAAAATTAATTACCAAAACCAAATCAAATCAGTGTTCACACCAGATCATTTAATTCAATTCTGTACTACTGGAATATTGGTATAATAATTAATACCTACCAAGGGAAATTGTCTATTTTTGGACCAAAAAAAACAATAAAATTGTTTATTCTTAGAAATTCAGGGATATTTTGTGATTCAAAGCAATTTTTCTTGGTAGTTTTGTTCTTTATTTTGATTAAAATTGTCAAAATACTTATTTTTTATGGACTTGGAATTTAGACAGATCTGGATTGTCAAAACACAACACGATTCTCCATTTATCTGGATCATTACAATCAAAATTTACTTTTAAATAAGCCCCCTTTATGGGTGCCCACACAAACAGGCACAAAAAATGAATTTTAAAGTTACCTCACGAGACACAGGTTTCGAGCGTAAAGAGGCGACCGCATGGCTGCTATTGAAGCTAAAGTGGTTACGATGCTTCATGGTACCATCAATAGGAACCCGCTGCTGAGGCTGGTGCAGCAGTTGCATTCTGCGGGACTTCTCCTGCGTTGGGGTGGTCGGTGGGGAAGGCAAAGGGGAGGAGCTGTTCGAAGATTCAGAAGAGGACGAGAACATTTCTGATGGAAAAGTTGCTAACGTGCAGTACGAACCTTCCGATTCGCCGAGCCTATGCATAAAAATTAAAGAAAAGAAATCAGTCCATGGTTCGACCTTTACGTAATTCAACACGATATTTTTCAATGTTAAAAATATGTGCTGTCTTATCAAACTAATAAATGCAGACATACAAGTTTAAATAAAACTGTTTATGTACGCAGTAGAAAAAAAATTGCACCTAACTGCATACTATCAGTTTCACAATACAATACTGCTGACCTTCAAGAATGCACTTACAGAAAATGCAATCTGATAAAAATTGCTGTTACTGAAATTGTCGCTAACTGTAATTTTTTATGAAATTACTATACACAGTAAAATAAAAAAAATCGCTATCAGCGACCCAAGGATCTTGTGGTTGATCCCAGATAAGCTCTTAAAATACATCACGGAGGTCAAAGAATAAATTTAAATATTTTGACGTAAAAAAATTCTACAGTTACAAAATAATTGTCAGATGAAAATTTCAGCAGAAAAAAAATGGCTACATTTATGTACAACAGATGTACAACACATTTCAAATTATGAAAAAAAACTATGAGACCAGAAGAAAAAAAGTGAAAGTGGAAATGACGCCAAAATTGTTCGTTTTAAATTTTCCAAAATAATTGGCGTAATTTTCACACTATATATACCTGTAGCAAACTTCACTAGGGTCGACCCACAAGGTGAGTTCGGTGGGCAAGCTCAGATCCCGATAGCTCATACCACACCTACTTGCCGCCACCTGTATGGATTTGTCTACTGGAGACAGGACGTTCAGTCTTATGCAACGATATCCTTGCCCCTTTGCTGGAATTTCTGGGAACCAATGCTTCTCAAACCTAAAACAATTTTATCACATTAATAAGGTACTTCTAGACAGGGGTCTTAACAAGTAACTCCTAAATATCAAACCCATTGTTAGTAAGGTAGAAGACTCTGTATATTTTTGCATATTCTTAGTAGTAATTATCTTTCTGAATATGATGTTTTTGAAATACCGTTGTGGCGTTGCCAAGTTATTCAACTTTTTATGAAATATTATTTGGCCTTTGCAGACCTCACAAATAAAACCTGCGCCTGCCTTATTTCCACGGATTAATCAAACTTTTTGTGTTAAATATTAATCAAGATGTTATACAGGATTTCTAACTCTAATATGCCACAGCTCAACTAACTTTTTACATAGTTGTATTAGAGTGAGCTTTTTATGTTCTATAAATTGGTTATACCTAAAACCAACAGTTTTAGAGAAAATTAGATTCTAAAGAGAAATCAGATAATTTATACAACTTCAGATATCACAGCAGGCATTAACATCTGTTTTTTTGATTTATAAAATAGAACAAATAGCATAACGTTTAAGTTTACAAATCAAAAGTGTTTCGAATTTGTCTCAAATAATTTTAAAACAAATGTCGAAAAAAATTACATATGGAATGACACAATGTTCGTAATTGTATCTTGCAAAAATACAAAAACAGCATCAAGGCATCCTATGAATTTCTGAAATTACATGATTTTTTCCTTAGAATCAAATTTTCTTGAAAAATCAATGCTTTTAGGTATAACCATTTTTGAATAAGATTTATAGAGCACAAAAAGCTTTCCCCAACTGAATAAAAATTACATTTAAAAAAATCGAGTTATGACTTGATTAACATTTAAGAGAAACAATTTGTTTAACCTGCGCAAATACGGCTCCTGCAAATTTTATTACCTAGATCTGCAAAATCTAAATTTTGAATAACTTGGCTATGCCACAATGAAATTTCAAAAACAAAACATATTCAGAAAAGCAATTGAAAAGCAAAAAAGAATATGCAATAATATACTAGGTGTTCTATAAAAAAAACAAGTTTGGTATACCTCATATAATTGAATATTTAGTAAAAATTTTAAAATGTGGTCCTCTTGATCCCCTACAATTTCTACTTAAATTTTGTTTCTGTATTTCACATAGTAACAGAAATATTGACCACCGCAGCCTTGTTAACTCGCCCTGTACATATTTTTAAATATTTTACAACTTTCACTTATATTTTTTTAATCAATAAATTTTCCTTGAAGGGTAGGACACCCCACTTTATTACGAGGTTGTACATAATAGGTAAGCAATTCTTAGACTTGCGGTGTATTGCACCCAACCTTAGTACCCACATTCCAATGTTGTTTAATGGGAATGTTACACGCAATCATTTGGCTTGACGTTTTTGCAATTTTGTTTGGAATTTTTTCTTGCTAACTGTATTATTCATAAAACAGTTATTTAACACTGTTGAATAAGTTAAATAAGCTTAGGTGGTAATTCCTCGGTAAAAATTAAGGTGATTGATTCAATAAAATGCACCCCTAAAAAGTTATAGCTCCTCAAAATTACAAAAGAAAAACAATATAATTGTGAGTGCTACAAAACGGTTTAGCGATTAAATTTGGTAACAATTTTAGGACATATTCTATACACAAAGTTTGTAAAATATGAAAAAAATTGTGACATGAGAAGGGTGGTGCACCCCCTTGCTGCCTCCAAAATTGTATTGTCTTTATTAAAATTTATATAACAGTTGCACCATTAAAAAGTATACTTTAAAATAAGCATTTTGTGTCTCTTTTCTTTCTCTTCCTAAGAGTAGCTATTTTAGAGTAAAATGAAAGAAATGCTGTAGGTAAGTGTCGGAGCTTCATAAGATAAATTATGAAAATAGTGAACTAGGTGTTGTGGATGTAGTAAAATAAAAACAATTCAGTTTTCATTTTCCCCCTACACTTTCATTGTTTATAAAACATTTGCATTGAGTTGTACAATTTCTTACAATCAATACTATTTTAATGAATTAGGCAATACTAATTTTGTTTTTGCGGTGAATGCAATTGCAATTCTTTGGTATCGGCAAGAAGGTACCGCAAGCGTCAAATTTAAAATATCAATTGGTGTTATTTTACAACATGCACGACAACTAGATCTTTATTTCCATCATTTATCTTATAAAACACTAACATTTACCTACAGCATTTCTTCCATTTTTCTCGAAAATAGCCACCGTTACAAAGAAAAAGACACAAAATGCTTACCTTGAAACATACTATTTAATGGTATAACTAATATTTAAATTTTAATAGACACCAACAAATTTTGGGGGTGGTAAGGGGGTGCACCATCCCTAAACCATCCTTCTTGTTTCGCAATTTTCTTCATATTTCACCAAATTGTGTATGGAATATGTCCTAAAAATGCTAATAAATATACAATTATACTGTTTTTCTTTAGTAATTTTTCAGGGATGCATTTTGTGTAGCTGGGGTTTACTACACCCCATCTTAGCTGCTTAACTTGTAGAAAATGGTTTCAATTAAAATTAACAAACCAAGGCTAGGTTTACCATTACCTTGTTAAATTTAATTCGGACTCTGTACAATAGAATATTTAAGTATTAAAAATACGATCACATTAAAGAAACATTTACAACGATTCATACTAAAACAGGTTCAAATTTTTGATTAAAAAATCCGACACAACTCAATTGAGCTTTGATAAGATCAGCCTAAAGATACATATTTTATATAAAAGTTAACCCATTTTGTTCTTAACGAGCACCTGATGACAAATTCTTGTATTTTGGTTTTCCCCAAACCAGTTGTAGAAAAATTACGTTTATTTTTTTTTTTAATAGAACGGAAAATCCCATTTGTTCTACCTGAATCAATTTCATTAGCCACACACAGCTAAACAGGTTGTTTTGTGTATTACAGAAAGTAAACAAAAATTTTCCCAATAAAGTTAACAAAATTACACAAACAGATAAGGTCTATTTGCGCAAAGAAACATCTAAACAAGTTGTTTATTGTTTGTAGAGCAAAGTCAGAAAGCACACCAAAGCTAATTTAATATTAAAAACCTAAACAATTTAAACTGCAAGGTTAAAGCTATAATTGTGCGAGCCCGAGGAATCACATTTACATATAATTTTAGTTATTTTAAATTGTGGCTTATTCAAGGTGCAATTAACAATTTTTAGCATGCGAAGGCTACAAACAGAACGAAAGGTTTTATTCTCTCCTCATTCAATGACTTGGACAAACAAACTTTATCAACGAGATATCAAAAGTTTCTCTATATTAAGTATTTAATCCTAGGAATACAACAATAACAAGATAAGGCTAATGCGCATCATCCAGAAATTCTAGACAATCATTCCAGAAAAATTGTACAAACTTATTACTTACCTTTGCATGAGAAGTGCGGTTAGATGAGCCTTAAAATTTTCTATTTGATCCCTAGGAAATGTCTCGCTTTTTTCGATGAAGCGGATTAAAAACATAACTGCAGCCAAAACTTCTTCCTTCATTTTCGTCGTTCGCAAAATTTTTACATCAGGATGAAAAAGAACAGGGTGTAAAACCAAATCTGCCAAGAACTATCTGCAAAACAAATATTAATTGTTTTCAATATGACATTTCACAGCACCCTTCGATATTAACATTTACACACATTGTCAACAACCTCACAATAGTTGAGTGAAGTAATAGTTATTTATGTTACTAGTGGGATAAAAGCGTTATTATAACACGAGCTTGAAAGTTGCACGACGAGGTCGTAGACCGAGTCCTGTAATCAAACAAGCGCCATAATAATGCATTATCCCATGTGTGACATTTTATCTAAAACTGCTCAAAATTTGTTAAAAATCGAATCTTTAGCTGGAAATGATATTTGACATTTCGCATTTATTTATTTGCAAATTTCGTCACTTTTAAAATACTTTTGTTTTAAAATCAAAGGAACAAGATAGATTCGATTTGTTCAATACTGTGGCAACCAGCCAGTTTTCTTATAAACAAAGCTTTAGCTTTGTTTGTGTAAATAAAATGAGTTGGGTAATGAATTCATTACCTTATTTATTTTACACTAGTGCCATAATGAACTTCATTACCTAACGCAAATAAATGACATAGTAAGTCCTCATCCAAGTAGTCATAGATAAAATTAATTTAACGAGATTGTACCATATTAATTGCTGTTAACCACACAAAACTTTAACAGATTTCTCAGTAGAAATAATAAATGGACAAACCTTCCACTACTAGAATTTTATGACGATTCCATACAATGCATTAGATTTCACTATCTTACAATATTTAGGATTATTATCTACAGCCTTTCTAATTTAACACTCTTCTCAAATCGTTAAACCTAACTAATTTTCTTAGTTTTAAACATCATCAAATTTAGCGGTTGCAAGTGTCAAAATTGTAAAATTGAGGTTACAATTTAGATGTCAAATCATAAAAATGTTTCGATATTAATAATGGCTTCTCAAAAGACCACAAGGTTTAGCTTAAACGATTTTAAGCCAGCGCAAATGGGTGGTTGATTTAGTGGGGTTTCGTACACCCCAGTTGTTTCATCATTGTTGTTATTTACTATGCACTCCATAGCAGGGGTGGCACAGGAGTGTAGGAAAATCTACCATGGGTGCTTAATGAGGGCAATAGAACCCACCATAAGATGCATAACTCCACCCATAAATACAACGGCAATAATACATGCCTGAGATTTCCCTATACCCCTTTGCATCTCATGATTGGCTTTCATACACCCCTGCCATTTTATTATTGTCACCATTTACTGATGGGCCAAGTTATACAGAGTTTCCCAGCAAAGTTGAACTATATGCAAAATGAATTGGAAATTATCTTTTTCCAGATTTTAGGTTTCCAAGAAACTTTGGCTAAGAATTAAAACTGCATTATTGTTATTATTGTCGTTTAGTCAAAAATACATAATTTTTACGTTTAAAATTAAACAAATATCTAAATAAATATTCATAAATTCAAGACGTGTCCTTTTAATACCAGAGTAACAACAATATTTACTATAGGTATCAATTTAATTATATCATTACCTGGTGTGGGAATTGAATAATATAAAAATATTTCAAAGTATTCATCCACACAGGATTGGAACTAAGAAATACAATGCCAGGATCTTGGTTGCCGGGATCTCGGCTAGTTTTTGGACCCAAAAATTCCGGGATTGGACCTCTTGCAATCCCGGGATTATCGGAACCAAAAAGTAGCGGGTTTTTTATTATTGCAGAGAATGCAGCTGAAGTATGAGTTTTTAATGACAATTTAGCGAACAACCCTGGTACGAGCGTTTTCTGCTGCTGGAGCATTTTGTACCAGCATCAGATCACGACTTGGTGACGCCACTATGGACGAACTGTTATTTCTGCATCATTATTTTCGAAAATTCTAAAAACATTAAATTTTTCTAATTTTTTTTATTTTACAAAAAAAAAGTTCTTTAAAGTTCTCTAAAGCTTAAAGTTAAAGCATAAAATTAAGTTTTTTATTACAGTAGGGCAGTCCCGAGATTATTCATTTACGATCCCGAAATCCTGCAATTAAAAGTAGCTCCACCCACTTCGTCATACAAACATTAGAAAACATTGTGGTTACTCTGGTGCTGAAAACCATGTCTTGAACACATGACAATTATTATTTTCTTTTATATTCAACGACACTACTCACCTAATAAAAATAATGCCATTTAAATTCTTACTCACAGTATTCTGGAAAAATATAATTTCCCATGCATTTTGCATAAACCTAGTTCAACTTTGCTGAAAAACCCTGTATATCTCACACCGTCAAGTGAAGGGCAATAGATTGATCCAGTGTTATGCTTTTTTGATAGAATCTTTTAAAGTGCTCTGGGGTGTATTGCTCCCCACCATATCAAGGCAGGGTTAAGCTGATGTTGTATAACCATAAGGGTTTATAAACACCAACATTCAATCGTAAATAAACAAATTATATTGAAATTCAGTCAGTGTACATGATACATATGTGATTTTGAATGTAATTAACCCTTCGTAACCTGCCGAATACATTATTATTGTTTCTAATTTACCTTGAAAGTTCAAATCAGCCAGGTTGAGGTTTAATACCAAAGCCTTTATATATTTGGTTTCTGATTGAGAGTCCGAACTTACCGGACATTCCAATTGCTTGCTCAGGTGTCAAACCTTACTCTCTAATGAATCTCACTTCATTAATAATCACACAAACCCTAAATTCGTTATTTAGGCAAAAATTAGATAGCAATTAACAACAAAACCCCATACAAACAGAAAAACTTTAATTTACCCATTAAGGCTACATGGTAAACAATTTTTTGAGATACACACGTCGTTTTAAACACTTCAGTGGGTTCAAATGATTTCTAAAACTACCTAAAAGAGAAATTACGAGCGCGGACAGAGAAATGGTGACGTACACAAATGAAAACTATATTACCAAATTGCGCACACAAAAACAAAGAACTGGCCTGGTCATGCAGCGGCGAGCCATACTCACGTACAAACTGCTGGTAGCAAACCAGGAACGTTTTTCACCTTTGCACACGCAAACAATGCTAATTTTTGCTGATAACGGCAACGACCCAAATAATACCAGATTGCCCCATTGTTTACCACACAAAGAAACAAGCAACAATCAGATTGTGACAAACCACGGTCGCGAACAAATGAACGTCACGGATGTGGGGCACATTCTAAACGGCACTCGCGTTGACATATTTTGCACACTTTCCACTCGAATTTTGGGCCAAACGACTTCCGAAATACCTTACACTTACCTTAAGGGCTTTTCGTGGATTCTGCTGCGTACACGGGAAAAATTTGACATGAAAGACACAGAAATTACGACCTAATCATGGCACAACGAAAGCTACGAGGCGAATGGTAACACAAGCAGATCGGAAATGACTCATCGACAGACAGAAATCATCTGTTCTTGACGCGCGAATTTTGAATTTTCGTTCCAAACTTCATTGCTGTTAATTGCTATGGAAATAGACTTTGTATTATTACAAAGTTACTAAAAATAGATTTATTGTGGGTGATTGTATTCGCACAAAAAATTGGTCCATATTGTAACTCCAGTTTTATTTTATTGATTGATCAAACATTTGTATTCAAATGTTACATCACTTAGAGAAACATTACCTCAAAATAACTTAAATAATTATAGTTATATTGCTTAAACGTTTTAACTTTATTCTTATGTGAAATAAATTCGAATAAGTAGTAAGAGCTGCAGGTCATCTTGGGGCTGGTATTTTGATCCTTACTTTAAGATTTTATCGTTTACCATACCGAGAACTATTGTTACCACAACTTAAGCCTAAGTTTTAACTTAGCCATCATTTAAATATTCGTTTTTTAAGTACCTACATCCAATGACTTAGCAACAGGAGTAGCATCAGCATAATATTCTCAGAGACATTTAACTACAGGACCAGTAGCATTTAATGGGGGTGAAACTGTTTTAACAGTAGGTATTGCTAGATCATAATAGGGCATTTGGAACGGTACACAGACCTATATTATTTAGAGACACTTAAATGTTATGTGCTGGGGGGAATTGTTTAAGATTGGATGAGATATTAAGTAATAGATGCCAAGAAACTACATAAATAAATATGGCTGTATCTTTTATCACAGGAAATAAACATTGGAAATGAAGATTCTTTCAAGGAGTGTGTTGAGCCCTCTTTCATTTATTTTAGATTTTAACAATATTGTGCAGGTTACCGATAAGCGTAAAATTCAATTATTTTCTGACGATGCACTTCTGTGCATAGCAGGAAAAGATCAGCAAGTCCAAATGATTGTAAATATTTTAAAATTTAAACTGAATATAGTATAAATATATTGTATGACTGATCACTACCGATACTAGACCCTCGTTTTTTCAATGTTTACACTATTTTTGTTACTTTTAATATGTCTGTAAACAGCTAAAGAAGATTTCCTAATAATGTTATATTTGAACCAATCTAATGTTTATTTAATTTTCCTATATGTAAACTACACTGACTTTTGTTAATTTGGGTCTGTACCTGTAGAAGATTATGAAATAAATAAATAAATACCAATCATATACCTACTGTATTTTAATCCATATAAATTATTTTAGTCGTTCATCAAAATAAGAATATTACCTATACTATCTGATAGTACTTTATACCACTTCCATTGTAGTATAAAAATCCGCAGGAAATTAGATAAGATAATCATTGCAGAATAGACTAATAATTATAAAAAATTCTATCAAAAATACTTTACTTAAATCAACAATTCACTTGATGTAATAACTGTTTTATCTATACTCCTTTATTACCGATTTATCTAAAATAGATATATTTGCTGTAAAAGGGTTAAGACAGGAGGTACACAGTCATTGCTGGCCTAAGGTACAGACTGACCAGCAACCAGCCCAAAACGCCAAAATGATTAATTAATATTATCTAACTATACACAATAACTTCACATTTACAATTTTTTTTTATATTGTTTTTCAAATACGCTCTTTCGTAATTTCAATTTTGCACCCAGTTATGTTCCATGTGCAGTATGTATCATAATATGAACACAGTTCTTAAGCGGCGTAACACAGAGTGCAGAGATTCAAAATTTCATGAATGTAAGAATTCAGAGCATCGACTTTTTTTCGAGCACTCTAGTATTAAAATAGCGGCCAGTACGATTTCATTATCGTTATTATCTGCAGAGTATGCTTTGCTGAATTGTTGAAACAGCCGTGGTAAACAGTATCGCAGTAGTGGATCCTACTTAGCATTAGGAATTTTGTTAGCTTCACTTTTGCAGTGCCCGATACTAATACATGTTTAAATATGTAAAGTGTTCAGCTTACAATAGGATTGCTGTATTCAATATTTATTGATATGCTTAGTGAACTTTAGTTTCCTATTCATATGCAAGCTCAGGTTTTTCACCACTGCGTGGGTGCTACATCAATAAGACATTAGTTACAACTAGAAAACACAAAACATCATAAAACCACTCGACTGCTTAAATAGTGAGGGAGAGGTTCTACCATCGATGCTGAACTTAAAACTGTGGAGGGATTCCTGTTGCTTCTGTTGTCAAGACGAAAAACGATTAAATGAGTTTTGCTATCATTAAGTTTGAGACCTCTTTCTGTTATCGATGTTTCGATTTTGCCAAGTTCATTGCTGAGTTGTCTAGTACGAGCCCGGATCGGGCCCACTTACAAAATTCTCAATTATTGGCACTCAATCAACTGAAATCTAAACAATATTCTAATATAAGTATTTTTTATTTTTTACCAAACATTTTAGAGATTTTTTACACAACATAAGACCTACCAGGGTTGTAACTTTACACGTAGAATATGTATGTTAAATAAAACTAGTATACCTATTTACATTTTTTTTACATATTATACATGTAAAGTATGTAGAATATGTAAAATATGTACCGAAAGATTCTAGGAAAATACCTGCATAAAATTATTGTGTTAACTTTACTATGTAAATGAAGGCATGTGTGCATAGTAGAGGGGGGGAGGAGTGAGACATTTGACTATACAACGGTACGAACTATTCAAACGTACCAGCAGTTATTAAACGACAGTTGGCTCCATAGAAAAGTATACAGTAAAATTGCGCTTTTTAAATAATTACGTCTGGGGCGGAAGTACCACTCGCCTCCACCATAACTCCGGCACTGGTCGCAATTATTTTACGTTTTTAGTTTTTCACTATTTTAAGATATTTTAAATTTTAATTTATCAATATAAATTACTTTACTTTGGTGTAGGGGGGGAGGGGACACTTGTTAAATTGTATACGTGTTCATTTACGTTTAAAATCGAAAAAGGTGGCTCCGCGCTAAGCGCGTTCACCTTTCATGCAAGAGGCCTGTGTTTCATTCCCTGGCCCGGCCGGCTGTCTTGTATCAAGTTTTTCCGTAGTTTTCCTGGATCACAAAGTAAGTATGTACTGCAACAATACTATCCTCGGAAATCATCCCTTATCCAAATTCCTTGCTTTAACGCTAACCCACCCTTACCATCTTTTATTGGCTGAAGAGCAGCTTAGGACTCAAGTGCGGAGTCTGAAAGACTTCTATAGCGGCCGCTCTTTTGCGAAGAATGCACCGACAATGAAATTTCTTTTTTTTTACGTTTAAACTGTCTGATTTTGCATCAGTATTATTCTACATGTAGAATATGCAGAAAAAGAGCTGAATATTCTACATGTAGAATAACCATGTATAATAAGTAGGTATATTTTACATGTAATATTCTACATGCCCAACCCTGAGACCTACTAAAATAATTTATTTCTACTAAGATAATAAATTAAACACAAGAACGAAAAATATGCAATCAGAGGAACTTGAATGTAGAACGCATTTCAAAAGTTTACCATTGGGTAACATCACCTTTATTTTTGTTAACGGCCATAATTCTACGAGGCATAGTATTTACTAGGTTCTGGCAGTCTTGTATAGTAAATTTATCTTATATTTCTTAAAGATTTTGCCTTACTTCTGTGATTGATCTGGCGGGAGTTACCCGCAACCGTTTCTTCGTTTCGTGCCAACGTGTCTCAATCAGGGATAAGTCAGAGCTACTCAAAACCCACTCTAAGAGTAGAATAGTGTTATCTGAGAACCAATTTAAAGCTCTTTTTGACTTATGGCAGGAAGTTCCAACTTGTTGAAAAATAAAATCCTCTCCAGAGACCAAAGCTTCTTCCATTTTTAGAAGCAGAGACTGTTTAAATATTTTTCTGTGTTGACAATCCAATCAATAAAGTGCAGGTTTCCTACACCTCTTGCAGACACCATGACAGATGTTGGAAATTTCACTTTCCTTTATAAACAATCTGGATGGTACGTACGCTTCATTTTTTTGACAAATAACTCTTCTCCGGCTGTCACCTACACAAACTTCAAACCGAGACTCATCGCTTCAATGTATGCTGTTCCACTGATCAGAATTCCAACTGATGTTCTTTTGCCTACTTCAATCTGTTTTGTTTTGCTCCAATGTCAACAATGGCTTTTCCTTAGCCTAAACAAATTATGTCATTTTTTTGAAAATTTACATTTAGACAGCGGTTCAAAAATATTACCTTATATGTTCCAAATCCTAAATTTTGAACTTCTATATGACATGTAGATCTCGAAACACAGCATCGCTCCATAGTACGCTCAGTTGGCCATAGTCAGCACGTCTGTTTTCCCTAATTATTCTTTTCAACACCCGTTTGTCAGCATCCGGTAGTTTAGGTTTTTCACGTACCGGGGCTTTGTGGCAATCAAACCACTTGTTTTGTGTGATCACACAATATTTCTAACACTATGTCTTGATAAACATAATAATTTCCCGATTTCGGAATTTGATTTTCCGGTTTTTAATAGGTTAATAATGATTATACAATTTTTTTTTATCAATAGCTTTTCCTCTACCTATTTTCAAGGACTAAAGTTGTTTTAACACTTTTGACAAGATACTGTCAATAGACAAGAGTTGTTTTGTCATGCCCACTTCGATTATCATCTAATTTCATCAATAGTGCTAGAAATATGTGGACGCATAAATCGCGTTATTTTCACCAATTTCGTTATTACGTTAAAAAATTAAATATTATTGAACCCATTTTACTATATGTAATCAAAAAAATGTTCTAATATTAATATTCAGCCTAAAAAAATATAAAGTAGCATTTAGTTTTACCTTTTTTGAATGCTATCCTAAAGAAATTTAATTTTAGTAAATAGGCCAACTGAAAGGGGACTGGGCTCGTAGCGGCAGAAGCATTCTCAAGCCAATACGCACAGAATAGTTGAAAATCATCAGCATATGCAAGAGTGCTGCCTTCTGAACCACCTTAGGGATATCGAAAACGTATAAGTAGAAAAAAATGTCCCATGGGTATTTGGGTGTCTTTGGCTGTAAACAGTTTTACACAATGCTGCCTATGTGACAGGTAACTTCTAAACCACTAAACGGCTGAGAGGTACATGCCAATATGTTTCAGTAGCTCATGATTCAATGTGTCGAATGCTTTTGACTGATTTAGTAGTAGCAGCGCTATTTTCCACAGGTTCCAAACTCAGGGCGTATCTTGCATCAATTTCAACAGTGCAGTTGATGTGCTATGATGGCGCTTAAAACCGGTTTGTGTAGGTGGCAAGATGTAGTGAGTTGCTATAAAGATGTTAATCTGATGTGAAACAGTTGCTTGCTGCTACTACTTTGGAAGTATTGTGCTGATAGTATAAACAAGTGATAATAGACAGAAGCTAACGGTAGAGCTGTGTACAGCCGACCCTAAAATTTCTACCCAGCTGGTAATTTATGATTAGCAGCGCTTTATATTTAAATACCCTACAACTCAAAATAGTTCTTGGTCGTTGTGCTGTAACTGTTGTAATTAGATATATAAATGTAATTATTTTGTATAAGCATGAGAAAATACAGGCGAAGTTCTCGTCAATTTTTAAAACAAATTTCTGTTCAATTTTTGCATTGATTTCATGAAAATTTTCAATTTCGAGATTTTATAAAACATGTTATTGACCTCCACAAACTCAAAAAAGTTGTTTTTAAAAATGTGTTTGGGGGTGTGTGTGGATTATGCTCCTGAACAGATCGTGCAATTTCAATTTGCTTTGGCATGTGGGGGTACATGAAACATTCATCAATAAACCAAGCTTTTATTACAAATATCCAAAATCAGAGATTATAGCAATGTTTTTTTGGTAGCATTTTTTCTCAGATATTAAATTTTCGAAATCTGAAAACGGAATCTGATAAAAGACCTTAGACCAATACTTCTTTCATACTTTCTCGCTTTAAAATGGCGACTAATACAATTTTTTTTTAAATTTTGAACAACGCCTTACCTGTAACTCAAAAACTAAAATTTGGTATTATAATAGCTGTAGAGGAACACAATGATAATAAAAACTTTGGTTTGAAAATTTTCAAAAACATATTGCTCAAAAAGTAGATATACAACTTTTTCATACCTTCGAATGTTAGTATTTCGAACATTTTATATTTGGTGGGGCTGCACATCCTCTAAGTTTTTTAGCTGACGAATTTAGGATTTGGTTGGCTACTGTAGAATATGTAAATTCCAAATACGTACATTTGAAAAAAAAAATTTCGCAAAAATTTTTGTACTGAACAATCTATGATCCAAGTATGATTACTAATGCAGCATCATTATTGCTATTGACATTACGAGCTGACAGCTGTAATAAGGGTTACCTATATAGAATATTTTCTTAGAAATCTAACAGAAGTTAAGATTATATTTTGCAAATACAGTAAGTATTAATATCTGGTATGTGAAAGTTCACTCGAAGTTAACAACTTCAGCGTTTTTAAACTGTGTAGGATCACAGAGCTATGGATGAGTTACAATTTGGTTCATGTTGCAGCCAATTTATCTGTAATACTTTCTAAGAATTTTACAAAATGGAGTGCAATAAATTTTTTTTCTTGAATTTGGTTTTCTCTGATTTCGAAATATGAATAATCGATTTTTTTACTATGAAAAATTTTTCATTTCTAAATACAATATGACATGCCGGCAAGCTTAGACTTACAGGTTTCTAGTTGCCCTTAGCCGAGCTGGTACTGCACCAGCACTGGTGTGAACTTACAAGTCACTGTTATTGTGCAAAAGGTTGATACAAAATTACAGGCGTACTTTTGAAATACGATAAAACAATTTCTAAAGTATCGGCAAGCAAAGTGCTTTACTCATTTTTATTTTACTAACACGTTGACTGCCGTAGCACAGTTCAGCAAAGCTAAATGTGCATCCACTTGAGCTCTATGATTGGGCGGTGCCCCAGGCAAACTGTACACTCGGTTTAAATGAACCCAGATCGCAGCCTGGCAATTTTTATACTCGGTCTTATAAACCCCAACAGCAGTCAACGTGCCAACACCTATATGTAAATTATTGTAAATATAATTTTGGTCCTATGAACCCCCTTTTTTGCATCATTAGGCGACCAATATATTAAAAGCGCAATCAAGTTTTCCCGGGCCGACCTTGTACACAGTAAATATCTACAATTAATTACACATCTCAGATGCCTTGTCAGCATAAATACTTACCAGATTAACTAAGGCTTCTTTTTATACAAAAGTAGATCACGTCAAAACTGGAATTTACGCAGTGATATAGTGAACTTAGTGATTCGTGCAATTATTTGTTATGCATATTCTGAACACACTCGATTCGAAGCAGAACACAATACATAAACGGTGTCATGGGAACCATTCATTTGTTATTCAACATGTTCAATCTAAGTGTCAACAGTTCTCTGAAACTGTATTATAATTCAAATTCTCGTGAAGACATCCAACAAGCAGATGCACCTCAGTTTCAAGAAAATACACTCAAACTGCTGTCAGTATTTGAATGAGCTAAGCAATTTTTAAAATGACGTAACTATTTGTGACAATCAGGAAGAAGAGTTTCAACAGCAACAAAAGTCATTCCTGTCGTCATTGTCAACTTGTCCAAGCATTGGTTAATGCAAATCACCAAAGAATTACCTCTAAAATAGAGGAAAAAACCAACAGCATGTTTAATAACAGGAGGAATCTCTTGTAGCAGTTGAACCTCCTCTTCCTGGATTGTCACAAACAGTCTCTCAACCATAAATGAAATATTTAAAGTAAGCCCATTCAAATACTTGCGACTCCTTAGGTATACTTTTCTGAAACTATGTGAAAACGAAACGACTAAATCTGCGTGAAATTTCAGCCGGTTTGACGCCTTTATTAATGAGAAATATTAGCCAGAAATTGAATTGAATTATCATATGCTGTTTCACAGTATAGTTGACATTTACATCGATTATGTGGAATATTAAGTGAATAGTTATGTATTGTTTCCCATTTAGAGTAGAGTAGAGTACGTGTTCAGCAATGCGCTTAACACACTATTGCATGAATTAACTATGCCGCTGCATAAATTTCAGTTTGGCACGAATGACCCTCATATAACTTAAATACGTATTTTATAACAAAGATGCAACTGCAACGAAAAAATTGGTTGTGAAAATTTCTGTGCATGCCTGGTGAAATTGGCATTTGTTCGATGAAAAATACACAATTTAAGAGACATGTATGACCCCATTTAGCAGCTTTTAACGTTTTTTTCAGAAAATAAACATTGTTTATTTGGACAAATCATCGAAATCTGGAAAACTTTTAAGAAATTATATTTATGTAATAAAAATCATATACAATTTTATTATTTGTTATTAAATATACGTTATGACAATTTATACAGAAATATTAAGTAATACCTACGTTATTATTTCTACTAAAAAAACAAACAACTAACCGCAAAAATAAAATGAAAGGCGCGATATAAAATAATGGAATCGATAAATTACAGTAACTCTTAAACAGACGAGGTAGCTACTAAATAATAGGCAGTTAAAATTAGTTTACTTAAAAAACTTCGGTATCAAATACAACAACACAGTAAACTTTAAGTACCACTGTTTACACATTAAGTACTTGAAAAATTCAAGGAGGAAAAAATACCTACTAAAATTAATCAAAATGACATGGAATAATAAATCACGTATCGAAAAGAGAAGAAATTAAAAACCTAGGCATTATGATCAAGCTTTCGCTGCACAAACAACCACAAACTTTAAAGCTATTTATGAAACTGATCAATGCACAGTTTGCAAGACCAAGAGCCCTCGGGCGGTGTATTAAGTGGCGGGGCGAGACAGTACATGTGGTAGCCTCGGTCGCAATCATCACAAAATAACAGTTGGTCCTGCAGACACAAAGAGTTATAAAAAAGGAAGATAAAATTAAAATGTTACTTATGATACTTACATCATTATCGGACGTTCCACACACAGAGCAGCATTTACATTCGATGCACTGCCAACGATATTTTTTCACAGAAACATTCATGTTTGCTGTGAATTGAAGACATGAAGGATGGCCTAAAATTGTAATTTTTTTTGAATTAATAAAAAAAAATTTATTTATTTTTTTTACTCACCTTATTGTTAAAGTTATAAAAAAAATAATCACTTGAGGTCTTAAGGTAATAAAAGTGCCGAAGAACAGTGACTTTCCAAGTTATGCAATTTTTCTTTTCATTTATAATTAACGAAAAAAATAGTTAAAAAAAAAATTGGCTTTGACTTCATTAATGTGTCTGCGTTAGAAAAATTTACATAAAATGAAGTGCCACTATACCTCAGCACTAAATAAAACTAATCTTTTCCGTATTGGCATCGTTTATTGCACTATAACAATACACTTTTAAAATGCTTGGAAAATAACTGTTCTTACAACAATTTATATAATTTTGAATGTTTCTTACGTTTCTTCATTTAATTCAAATGAAATCTCGCCAAAAGTTAAGTAAAAATCATTCAAAATTTCCTATACCTAAAATAAATAATCGAGTCAAGAAGAAGAAGATCCATTACACACGAAGCTGTATTTTTTTGATGTAAATAATAACTTAAAGCTAATGCGACAAATAAATAATTTGGCTGTAGATCGGAACAACGGCGCAAAAAATAAAATGCCCGCAATTTGGAAGACAAACCATCAAATGGGTAACTCTTAAACCTAAAGCCCCTAACGATTATATATTTGGTTATCCCAGTCTATTTGGCGAAAATTTTGAAACTAACAATCTAAATGTAAACGGACTTAAGCATTACCAAGCGTACAACCTATGCTTTACCGATACTCCTAAGGAAACTAGAGAAATCACATACAAAATGAACAAATCTCTTGTTTTTGGAAAAGACCAAACCAAAAAAAAAGTACTTCCTCTTTTTGAGTTTTACAGATGTGCACACTTGTGCCGAATATTCAACAGGTATCAGATCGTATGAGAGTTAGTTACTCTTTTAATAAAAAATGATATTTTGCGAACAACTTTGATTTACAGTTTTTGTACAAATTTGGCAGTACGTCATTTACTAAAAAATAAATTAAAATTCGAAAACGAAGGAACTTGAAGAATTGTACTAACACCCAGTGCTGGTCCTTTTAATATTTTACATAGCCTAAATTTACTAGAGTCATATAATAACATACGCGTATTTTATCAATAATTAAAAACCCTATTAATATTAAAACATTCACTACACTATTATGTATAGGATATTTTTCTCTAAAACTGGCTCAATTTATCTAATCTTACGCCTACATAGAACATTGTTTTTTTTTGATAAGCCTGGTGTTTCTGTTGACAAGACCATAATATACCAAGAAGAATAACAAAAAGAAATCACTCGCAAACTCAAAATTTACAATAGGTACAATGGCAGTATAAAGTTTAATTAATTTTTTTTAAATATTAAATAAATGTGCGTGTATTAAGAGGTGTGTTTAGGACACTGGTGTTTCTATACTTTTTTTAAGTTTTGAGTTCTGCTCGTTGGAAGACCCATAATGGGAGGTTTGTTTTAAAGTATTATATACTAGAGAGCAGCATTGCCAAATACGGTAACTCTCAAACTGTAAGCTCTATGACTGCCCTTGCATCATTATGGAGCGTGGTCTAACACTTATGATATCCTCATTTATTTCTGAAACGAAAGAAGATAAGAAACAAGCTTAGGAGGAAAGTATGCAGGACAATTGGTTCTTTAATTTCACACTTATTTGATCCCCCTATTCTATATCATGCAGATGCAGCATTGCTATCTTGAATTTTTTTTAATGCTACATGCATTTTTGTCGTGGCGATAGATTCTAAATTGCATTCTCGTTATGAATATGTAATACATTTTTAGTAGATACTAGAAATAAGAAACAAAAACAATTGCAGTAGCTTCATTGTAATAATCATTTTGTAATTTTAATATTGTTTGTTTTTAAATTAAAGTATTCTTTTTTTTCGTAGTTAGGTATTTCCCATGTAAATAATTGTTAAAAAATGAATTTATTCCTTTGTTCTCTAAGGTGATACTGTTTTTACACTTACATTATCTGTCCAATAAATTCTTTTATAGGTTTTAAATGAAATTTCAAAGCCATAAGCACGACAAAACATGTATAGTATGAAAGGGGAAAAAATGAAAATGGGAATTAAAGAACCAATTATCTTGCACAAATTTCCTATAAACCTTTTTCGTATATCTCTTTTCATCTCACAAATAAATGAGGGTATCATATGTGGTGGACCACCCTCTACATAAAGATATCCAATTTCGTTTTTCATTATTTCATATATTAAAAAACATAATTGCTATTACATTTTTGAATTAATACATATTTTGACAATAACTTTAAAACTTCGACATATTGGTAAATACTATCTGCCACCATATTAGCCCTGCTGACATCTAGCAACTGATTTGAGAATTATCTTCAAAAATTCTCATTATCAAAGTGCACCGACGAAAAACTAAGCAAAAACTAGTATTTTGAAATGGTACATTAATAGAAAAATGTAACAAAGAAACACTGTTTTTCCCAAACACAAACCCCAAATACAATGCCATATTTTTTTACCCAAAAAGAAAAATCCACATCAACTATTTACAAATCACCAAACATCCACTAAACTCTTTTCTTCCTGTTCTTCTTATTAGAACTAGAATTCGATCTTCCTTCAGTCCTATCTCCCTTACCTGATCTACCACAGTCGGAACAAGAAACAAGCTCCTCCGAACCACCAGTCTTCTTGTTTTCCCTCGCATCTCCAAGGCAAAAATCGCAGTATGGGCTTGGCATGGCCTTGTCTTTAATTGAATCTACTACCGACGAAGATGGAGGGGGTTCAAGGTTTTTTTCCGGAACTAAAATTGGCATGGGAGGGTCATCCATGGGCGGTGGTGGTTGTTGATTTGGCAGGTTCGGGGGCAAATTAGGTGGAGCCTGGGATTGCGGCGAAGGTTGCGATTGGGGGTTTGCCGGCCGCCCACTTCGTCTACCTGGGGTACCTGAAGGAAAATTGTTTTCTATGATAATATTTTTGATAAGCTTCCAGAAATAATTAATTTACACACCTCGTGCGAAAAGACAAATTCTGTGACTAAAATATTATTAATCGGCACCACAAAATGTTAATAATAATATTAATAAAAATTCTAAGGGAACGCTACGAAAAGAAATTTAAAAAAAAATAAAAATTATTGTAGCCAGACCAGAAAAAAAATAAACAAAAAACTTATTCTCTATAAAACAAACAACTAAACATGCATGCACAAACAGAAACATAAAAGAAAAGTATAAAAGAATAAGGCAGTACCGGCGGTTGGCTGATTCAGAAACGATACATAGCTATCTTGGTAAACGGATCCTGGGATGATACCTTGCGCGGATGCCTGATTGTTGGACGTGCCCTCTGCCGCAACCGGGCTGCCCGCAACCAAGCCCCCAACGGTAGCGGGCCCGCTCATGCCTGGAGGCAAACCTACGCCTGGCACGGGCGGGACACCGGCGACTGTGCTCAAACCTGCCGAGGCAGGCGGCATGGGGGCATTGCTGTCACGCGAATTTTCATCGCTAGCCCCCTCTTTATGCGAATGGCCGTAGTGGTATGTCAGCCCGGGACGTGTCTTGTACCGCGCTCCGCACACTGAAAGTTTTCAAACACAAATGCCAAATAGGTCTTAGTGTGTACGCTCAAACGCTTAGCTAATTAATTATCATGGATCAACAACTCTTACACTACAGCAAATAATTTAAAGATGTTAATGTTAAATCCGTTTTATGAAACCTTAATTTCATTTACTTTCCATTACTTAATTCATTAAGTGTTCAAAAGGTGATATTTTTAAGTTCACTTTGAGAATCCTGATTATTAAGATTTATATGCACCATAGCTTCCTGTACATCCTATATATTAAAGCAATTTTCTGGTACTATAGAAAATGACTTTAAACAAAATGTTATGAGAAAACTATGGATTCAAAGCAAATGACAAATTTAAAACTATTTTAGTTTAAATTATGCGAATAGGCTACTATGACACAAAATTCAAATTTTTGAATATACCACATGAGTAAGGCACTTATCATTTTAAGGTGAATTAGATTTTTTTAAATTGCTCTTTAATGAGTAAGTTAAAAGTATAACAGAAGATAAAATTAAGAATTCATTTTAAAAAAGAAATTTCAATTTTTTTAATATATCACATGAGTAAGCTCCTTCATTTTTATTTAATAAAAAATTTTATTTTTAATAAACATTCCGATTTGATGAGGAAGTTCAAAATATAATAAAATAAAAAAAAGAGACTCAGATTAAGGCAGGAAATTCAAGTTTTTATTATTATTCCACATTGACATGAATAAAGCACCTTCACTTATTATCGTTGTATGGAAAATTAAATTTTTGATAAAAAAAATTCCTATTTGTTCAAGTTCAAAATATAATAGGTGAAAAAATTAAGGATTTATATTAAAAGGCGAACATAAATTTTAAAATTTATCGAATGAGTAAAGCAGCTTCATTTTTTTCAGTAAAATTTTAATTTTGATAAAAAATCCTGTTTGACGAGGAAGTTTAAAATATAACAAAAAAAAAAAGAAAAATAAAAGACTTATATTTAGGCAGTAAATTCAAATTTTTGAATATATCAAATGAGTTGAAGCACCTTCATTTTCATTTTATATAATTCTTATTTTTGATACAAGTTCCGACTTGCTGAAGAAGTTAAAAAAACGTAAGAGCTTCTTCTGTTATTTACTTTAGAACACTTCTTTTCAGAAGTAAGGTTTAGAACCATACATTCTACCAAACAACTGGAAGTGCCAACAATAGTGCTTTTTCAAATAGGACTCCCGGGTATATTGTTAAATATTTGGAATATGCTCTTCGTTATAAAAATAACAATTTTGTAGCATTTAAAACTATAAATTTAAATTACGAACTTTGAAGTGGTTAACTAAAATAAGTGTTGTGGAATTTAATTAAATCATGGATTCAAAAAAAAATTAAGCACAATTTATTGACAGGTACACACATGCATTTATTAAATACTAATAATTTTAAATCACAACATTAATTTTTCTTTTGTTTCTATGATTGAATTCATAGCAACTGTGATCTATGAGAATTCACAATTTCCAGTTTTACGAACTTTCATTATTTTTGTAATGAAAAGCTGTTTCAGAATATTAAACAATATACAGAGTGTTCTATTTAAAAAAGCAAAGTTGATGCCACGTTTGGTTGGTTATTTCTGGAGTTATGAGATGACGTTTGACATGTAGACATAGTAAAAAATATATAGTCCTATATAGTATCTGTGAAAAAGAGATTTCTAAGTAAATACTGTAAATACTAGAAAAGTGCGTTTTTCTTTAACTCATGGTATGTATATAAGGGTGGGAAATTTCAATTTTTGAATATTTCACAAGAGTAAAGTGTCTTAACTTTTTATTTAAAAAAAATTTTATTCTTGATATACGTTTTAGTGCGACGAGAAAGTTTAAAAATTTAATAAAACAAACCACAAATAACTAATATTGCGGCGGGAAATTATTTTTGAGATTTTACAAGAATAAATTAACTCAAGTTTTTTATTTTACAGAAAATTTTATTCTTGATTAAGGCTTGTATTTGCGGGAGGAAGTTCAAAATGTAACTGAACAAAAAATAAACAACTTGTGCTAAAGTAGGAAATTTAAATTTTTTAATATTTCACAAAAATTAAGTACCTTCCATTCTTATTTTACAGAAAATTTGATCCTCAATAAATGTTTTTTAAAAGATAGTAAAAAAAAATAACAAAGGGTCTTTTGTTTCCTAACAAAATTGCTTAATTTTTGGCATTTATTTCTGATCATATAGCTTTTATACTGAAAATTTTTACGCATCATGCACAAAAAAACTTTAAAAAATGTATAAACTGATAAAAAAAAGAGAAACTAATTCAATTCAAAAAAATAAGCAAAATATTCGAACGTCTTCATGTAAAGTGGGACATACTGTGCATACAGTACATTAGATACGACCACACTACCCAATCAGAAGTGTAAGTAAAATAATGTCATGTGTCAATTGTTCCTCCTAGAATACAGAATTTCTATCAAATCAGAAAACAATCGTTCCCATTTATTTTAGTTTTCGGTTGTCAATCTTCAAGTGTTTTACCGTAATATAACATGTTTTCTAATTCAAAAATGTGCATTACAAGAAAAACGTTCCTCGAATAGAATTATGAAGTCTGTTTTAGTGTTAGCAAAATTTTAATGATTGTTGAAGTAAATAATTTTACTTAAGTAGTCTCGTTTAAATATTGCTGTAGCAGAGTTGAGTGAACCATAAATATTATTTTTCTTTCGCTTTGAAACCACAGTCTCTTTCGAATGGTTTTAGCAAAAAGTTGCAAGGGACTGGAACCGATAAGTATTTGAATTAATAATAGCTGTGATTTTGTAGTTATGTCGATGAATGTGTTTAAAGTATGGACAGAAAAGCAAAAAGAGACAGTGCCGCCACTTGCCAAGTTAGTGGACAGAATAGGAATAGTCCAAAGTGATTTGAAGTACCAAAGCGCCAGTACGAACCCGAACCGAAATTCGCTGCGCTACAATCTACCTCTCATTTTTATATATGTACATGTAAATTTTTCTAGATATTTTCGAAATGTTAGCAAAGCGGCCGATGAATGTTAAAATAGTTTCGGTTCGAGTCCCTGCCTAAATAATAGAAGAAAAAGCTCACTAAGCATCAAGCGTTAACACTTTACCATCGTAACTATATTCTACTGAAATAAAATTTATTAACAATTCATTTTATACCATGCACAAGCATAGAATTTTTACACAAGATCAATTTTCAAATAAAATCGAAAAGTAAAATTAAGCGACTTTATGTTTTAACAAAACATTTTCATTATACAGAATGACTTGACTTGAATGATTTTGAGTTAATAAAATATACAATATCTAAACTCATTTTATAGTCATTCTACATAAGAAAAAATACTAAAAATTTTTAATCAAAAATTGAATTTTTTTCTCTCTAGATTTTCCTGCGGCAGCTAAGCTGAGTAAAAGAAATACTTACGTTCACAAGCAAATGGTTTATCAGGATCCCCTGGAGTGGGATCAAAATTATGGTTATATGCCTTTTTACGTCCTCGACCTCCACCTTTTCGTCGCCCAGGAGTGCTGGGCGAGTCGGTACCACGACTCTACGGTAATAAAAAGGCAATTAAATGATAAAAAATTATAAATTTGTTAGATTTACCCGTCCTGCTCCTTTTCTTCGTTTACTGCGTTTACTGTAAGTTTCCTCGTAGTCAAGGTCTGAATCCTGATCTGGCTCATCATAAGCATCCATCTCCAACATATCCTGCTCGTCATAGTACCACTCCTTGAAAAAAATTGTTGTATCAGTGCTACAAAGCAAGCAATTTTATTTTTATTCGAAATAGTGCAATTAAAATTAACACTAATTTTTTTAAATTTTATTTAAGAATAGTATAATTAAAATTAACACCAATTGTTTTTGTTATTTTAATTTAACACTACGTGAAATGCATTTTTAATATGACTTAATTTTCAGTATGTGAAATTTGTTCCTAATATGCGATTCCATATTGGAAATTCAATATTTAATTAATGTTATAATTAATTCTACTTAATTAACCATTTAAAATGTCACCTGTACAAAAATGGAAGTCCTACTGGAAATTCTGCATTTAAAAATATAACTTAATAAAACAACGACAGTCGTAATTAAAATATTTAAATCATCTATATATTTAAAAAAAAAGCTGAAGTGTTAACTTCGAGTGGACTTTTCCATACTAGATTATATACTTACCGTATTTCAGGGCTCGAAACAAAGATGAAGTGTCAAAATATGTAAATAGTGACTTACAGTGCCAAAAATATGTACCAAAAAAGTGAATAAAATATTACTTTTAAGAAATCATTTATTAATATATTCAACATACAAGCATTAACATAAAAACTTTTACGAAAAACTAATAAAAAAATATAGAAAGTACTAACATTTTTGAAAACAAGGTATGTATACAGGATGTATCAAATTGCGTGTTAACTATGGGGATCTTGCTTATTTGAAGAGATACGACGATCGTTAAATTAGAGAAAAGTTGTGGAATTTTATGCCTATTAATAATCTTAAACGAAATTAGAGCTATCTTGCTTAGTTTCTGAAAGAACTGGAAAAAACTGAAATTTTGGATTTTTTTGTTTTCGGCTATAACTAATTTATTATATATGTTACATATTTGTAGTTTACACATTATTAGGACACTTTTTTTATTGCTAAACCAAATATTTTTATCAGATTTTGTGTAACTGCTACCATTGCTCATTTTTTTCAACATTTTGTATCAGAAAATAAACATTTCATAAGAGTGCCATGGAAGGACCACGTCATTTAATTTATTTTGAAAACTTCTAGTAGGCCATGAACTGATGGAAGTAGAATAAAACTTTACTTTTATTTACTTTTACCTTTAGATACATTAGGTAGGTGAAAATTTCAGCAAACTTTGTTTTGAGCGTAGGCAGCAGATTATCTTAATTTAAAAAAAAAACAAATAAATGACAAATTTTCTAACATACACAATTTACTGAAAATTCCACTTGCAGTTTTTATGTTTGCAACTGACATTGCAACTAATTTGAATAACAGGTTAAATAAATACAACACATAACACTAGAACTGCACTAACACAAACAATTATTAAATAAATGTTCAAAACATTTTACACCTTTGTAAAGCATGCTCAGAAGCTCGTCTAAAATAAACTCTCTAATCTGTGTGTTAATAACTGTGTCATTTATTTGTTTTTGTAAAAAAATAACTTAATCTTCTACCTATGCTCAAAACTAAGTTTCCTGAAATATTCGCGTACCTAATGTATCTAAAGGCCAAAGTAAATAAAAGTGGCATTTTGTTTTACTTCCATCAGTTCATGGCCTACTAGAATTTATTCAAAATAAATTAAATGACGTGGTCTTTCCATGGCACTCTTATGAAATTTTTATTTTCTGTAATAGAATGCTCAAAACTTTAACAAAATGCAAAGTGTGACACATCGTTTAAATCAGAATTAAAAACTCGATTCAAATGTGGAACAATTTAAAATGCCGACCATAAGAAAAAAAAAGTTGATAGTCGAAAATGAGCAATAGTAACAGTTATACCAAATCTGATCAAAAATTTAAATTCAGCATGAAAAAGTGTCCTAATAATGCGTTAACTAGAAATACGAAATATAAATGACAAATGAGTTATAGCCGAAAATAAAAAATTCAGAATTTCAGTTTTTTTAGTTTATTCAGAAACTAGGCAAGATAGCTCTAATTTCTTTTTAAATTATTAATGGGCATAAAATTCCACAACTTTTCTCTAATTTAACCATCGTCGTATCTCTTCAAATAAGCGAGGTCCCCATAGTTAACACACAATTTGATACATCCTGTATACTACTTCAGATAAATACATACCCAAAGATAATAAAAAATAAACAGAAGTTTCTTAAACATTAATTTTTGCCGCACCATTGATTTTTGATATCACGCGGCGTCATTTAGTTCCACAGAGCGGGAATATTCGAAAATATGCTCTTTTAGTGACTACTTCGTGGAAATACGTACTTTTATGCACCATCTTTAAAAATATGTACTTTTATGTAAAAAAGTAACTCGTTTCGAGCCCTGGTATTTGCAAAAGTGTAAATTTTTTAATTATAACATTATACAGTTACAGCTGTCAGTTCGTGATGTCAGCAAAAATGATGTCGCTTAAGGATTGTAGGTGAAAATGAAAAATTTCGAAAGACAAAATTTCGAAAACAAAAATCTCGAAAAGCATAAATCTCAAAGAAACAAAATCTCGAATCAAAAACGGGGCTGCCACTCAATTTCAAACAGAAAATAATGATTTAATGACTTCTGGAAACACAAAAAAACTCAATAATAACCTCTCTGACTATGATTTTAGTGATTAAAAGTGGCGTTAAACAGTAAATAATTACTTCCCTTATTTAATAAATAGGTACACAATAATTTGCTATTAATAAAGATTATTATTATTGTAAAACTTTACAATGTTTTTAATTTTTATTAGGGAGTTACACGAGAGTTCACTCTCTATCAGTTTTCGAACACAGTTATGCATTCTCCACGCAAACTGAAGAAAAACACTACCCTGTACCAATCAGGAGCGGACCGATAAAAGGTTATTTTAAATTCGACCCTCGCCATTGGAATTTCACTTATTATAAAAGATAGAGTTTGGTTTAAATTGCGGCAAAGTAGCAGAATTTTTTTGCCAATATAAAAAAAAAATTGACCTAGCTGCTTTTGTTTCTGTAGCAAATTTTTCTTCTGCATATTGTTATGTAATCAGATTTGATATACCTCGTTTCGTTTTTCTGGAACCATCATCAAATTCATTTTTTTAAATAGCCGCAAACTTTTGTTTTGGCACCATTTTGTAGCATTAATTATTCTGATTTCAAAAATGTACAACACTTCAGCATTCACATTTAATTTTTATACAACAATATGCACATTAGAAAATTATCATTACGTATGAAGGAGTAATAGCTTTGAAACAAAAGACGTAACTTCTTATCCTAACTTTTTGAGGGACGAATTTGACCTCTTGTTTATGGTTTCCAGTTAACACTTAAATACTCTTGAAAACATGATATGTAACTATTTCCCATTTTTCTTCGCGGCAACATCAATCGTTTTTTGGTAACCCTAATAATGGCAGAAGTTATTAAATTGGTCTCATTCAACGCACGGGTACAGCTAGTGTTGGGTTATACTTTTATAAATATGGGGTCAAATTTTTAAAGATGTGAGGATGTAAAAGCTTTAACGTGGGTTATATTTTTAAAAATATGGGCTCAAATTGAACATTTTTTCAGTGTACCACATTTATAGATATATTTTTAAATATAGAATTTCCAGTATAACTACCGAACTATTGTTTTTGTTGGTGATATTTTTAAATTCTTCATTTATTGATTTTAAATCTAATAAATGGTTAAGTATACGGTATAATTAAAAAACAACGCAGGACCTTATAGCTTTTCTCCCAGGTATCTTTATTTAGCTAGAAAGCTAATAAATAACCTATAAGTAACACAGATTTTAACAAACCTTAACATTAGAAGGAAAAATAAACGGTAAGAGGTCAAGGAAGAAGGAAAAAGTCATGGTTTAAAAACATAAAAGAATGGACAGAGCAGAACACGGCCACTTTATTTCATGCTACATACAATAGAACAAGATATAAAATGATGATTGCCAACCTCATTTGAGACGGCACCGAAGAGAGAGAGAATAAAACAACCTGCAAAATTCACAATAAAATAAAATAACTTACAACTAAACCCTCTTATTAACAATCCATTCTCTTACTTTTACTTCAAAGATATTTACACTTTTAACTTGTTTAACGTCATCTCCCAGCCCATTAAACATAGCAAAACCTTTAACAAATAAAGAATTATAATCTTTGTTGGTAATAGCGCTTTCTACATATAAATCATTTCTACTTCTTGTAAAATAACTGTGAACTTCTCTACAACACACTACATATTTATTAAAATACACAGGCATTAATTCATCGAGTACTTTATAAACAAAAACTTGGTATTTCAGTAACCCTATTTTGTAGAATCTGCATCTATCCATACCACCTTGATTTGCCAAGTACAATACTGTGCCGCAGTTATAAAAATATGGTAAAATAATGCTATTATAAATTGTTTTCCTTGTGTAAGTAGACAAAGACCCACTTACCCTTGACAACAACCCTAATCTTTTGCCATTTTTCTGGAAATATAGTCCACATGCTCATTAAAACTCAACTTACAGTCAACGATTATTCTTAAATATTTCATTTTATCAACAAATTCAACATCCACTCCCTCAATCCTAATCCCACTTTCCTTCAACGTTGCATAGGCACAATTGCTAGTAATACACATTGGCTTAGTTTTACTTATGTTGATTTTATGTTTGTTTCTGGCAAACCAATCGCTAACCACTTTCAATTCCCTATTTAATTTACTCACAGTCTTTATTACATCCTCTCCTTCTACAAAAATGATCTTATCATCCGCAACTAAATGACACATACACACCTTCATAATATACCCCAAATCATTAATACAGAGCGAATAATAGCGGCCCCAAAATACTCTCCTGTGGCACTCCCACTTCCACTTTCTTTTCACCAGACTCCACTTTGCCGCATCTGACCTTCTGCTTCCTTTCTAACAAATAATGGTTTAACCAATTTCAAGCTTCATCGGTAACATCAGTAACTTAACTATCAATCTGTCTCTGCCAATAGTCTCAAAGGCTCGTTTCAAGTCCAAAAATAACACAACCACTGATACAACTTTATCTCTCCACTCTTTCCAGTCACTTATAACACTCTGAACTGCCGTTTCACAGCTATGCTTCTCTCTCAAACCTGATTGCATGTCGACCAGAATGCTATTCTGTGTACCATACCTCAGCAACTGATTATACACCACTTTTTCCATTATTTTTTCCAATGCCGGAAGCATATTAACTGGTCGAAAGTCTTTGCATTTAATTGATCTTGATACTTTCCTAATTGGTATAATAGTTGAGATCTTCAGCTTACTAGGTATTATCTTTGATTATATACCTTTATAGATACGCAACCAATGTAATTCGTTTACGCTTAAGTTGAAGACCACTACACTAAAAGGCGCGGTGCGCCATGCGTCTAGTTTATACTAAGTTCTACGTCGCATACCTGCTACTGTTGGAAACGTACGTCATTTAGCATTCTTTGAGTAGGTATTTTAATCCTAAGCATTCCTAAGGCACTACTTATTTACTTACGAACTTAAAAGCTGTAACCCACACAAATTGAAAGTTTACGCATTTAAACATAACAATTAGAAAATTTGAGGTATATTTATAAATGTAGAAAAATATCTTCAGTTCGTTTAGAGAAATCTTTCCGTGCAGTGGAGATTTTTAATGTGTTTGTTTTTTAATTTTTTTAATTAACATGGGTATACGTGGGAATAAATGTTCTTATCATGGATGCGAAAACTGCCAGCTTATCTATCCAGACATAAAAATGTTTTCGTTTCCAGTAAAAAATTAAGAAAGATGTGAGCAGTGGGTATTAAACGCAGGTATGTGTTACCTTTGATTTGATCAATGGTATAATTATATTTCAAAATAAAAAATTCTTAAAACTAAATTTGCTTCCCAAAACCTAATTATTAAACGAATTTTTCTCAATTAATCCACTTTTTTAGGAATTTTCAAGTAAAACTTACGCCACCGTCCCGCAGTTAGAAAATTTACTAGACAGAATCTTAAAAATGAATTAAAATTGCAGGTAACTCATCGTTAGTGGGATTACCGCCGGAAAAGTTAAAAAATAAAACCACCTGTGAGCAACATTTTTCTGAAAAACGTTTTGTAAACGCAACTAAACACAGATTAGTTCATGACGCTGTTCCTTTGATATGTGCACCATCAACTGATATTTCAAGCCCTTCAGTCATCAATTGTCATGTGTCAACTTCATATTTAGTTAGATTTAGAAACTACCGCCACCAATCAATCAACGATCTTAGATGAACAAAATTGGCTTCCGGTTGCAAAGCAGGGAAAACATATTCTCCTACAACTACATGGCTTCCAAACTCGAAAACACCCAAATTTCGGAGCTAATAAAAAACCAGAAACAAATCAATTTTGCAATGGGTTAGCCCACTAAAATTAAGCCGCCCCCTAAAAAACAAAATCTAAAGCGGAGACGTGTTATTAAAAAAAAATGCTACAACATCTAGAGAATACAAGTTAATGGAAATTACAAAAAAAAACAGAAAAAATCTAAAATCAAAAAATGTCATAATACATAGGTTACGTAAAAATTTATCAACTGCGACAACAAAAAGCCCTCTATTTTTTCAGGATCATAAGAAAAGGCAGAAGTGGAGCAAAAATACAAAAGAGGCTGCAATAGCTTTCTACTATACTTCACCTGCAGCATATAAAAATTTAAAACGCCAAAATGTAATTTTACCGAGTGTACGAACTATTCAACATTGGCTGAAAACAATTGATATATATCCGGGTTTTTCAGATATTATTTTTAATATTTTAAAACAAAAAACGATCGGCATGCCTTCCCTATCAAAAAATTGTGTGCTTTTACTTGACAAAATGTGTCAATAAACTACAAGAATGTGAGTTAGAAGTAAAAGCGGTAATATGCGATCAAGGATCGCCTAATAGGCTTGCTTTTAAAAAGCTTAATGTAACAGTACGCAAACCATACTTTTTATCAGGTAACAAAAAAGTTTGCTGCATCTTTGATATACCACATTTAGTAAAAAGTGTGCGAAATCAATTTAAAAAATTTTTTTTCGATTAATAAATATCAAATATCTTGGGCAGATATAAAAAACATATACGACATCGATAATGAACATCCAATAGCTAAAACTTTACCCCGCGTAACTAAAATTCACATAAATCCTAACGCTTTTCAGAAAATGCGATGCAAGTACGCGCTTCAAATTTTTAGTAAAAGCGTCGCCACTGCATTAAGAGTAGCACATTCGGGTAGGCAAATAATATCGAAAACCATATTAAATACGACAAAATTTTGTATTCGGGGTTGGGAAACATTAATAACTTTAATCATTGTTTTGGCTAAAACTCTAAGGGTGAATCAAAAGGGCTGGTCTTGCGAAATGCGAAGATTAAATAGTAAATACACGTTATTTGCTACAATACACCAATATCGGTTCTATATTTGGTCATTTACATGAACGAAAAAATACCGGTTTAATCTTAAAATAATTACTGTTACAGTTTTCGGTTACAATTCAAGAAATTTTTAATTTCTGTTTTAGTTTCGGTTACAGTTCGAAAAATTTTGAGATTTTTTCCGGTTATTTAATTAGCATAATAAGGATTTATTTACTGATTAACTCAGTTGCTCGTTTAATTAATTTATTTTTAATAAACATGTATTTTCACCTTAAATAATCTTTAATTAACTGTGCATTCCCTAAGTATCCAAACCCATTTTTCATTAGATCAGATTGAATATTTTTCTAGATTCCAGCATCCAGATAAGAATTCTTTTAATTAAAAAAAACTGGTGCCAAAGTTGTAAATTCATAATGAAAATCTGTGGAATATCTCGGCAAAAACTTTATCGGTAAAAACACCTCAAAAAGTATTCATCCCTTAGGCCTTAACACAAATTCACTGCTAAAATCATTATTGTAAATAATTCACACACAGAAAATGTTGGCAAACACTTAACGAAAATGACTCCTGAAACCTGTTACGGGTAAGCGGATTAGTAGGTAGTAAACATCTTTAATTTTCATGTTGACCAGTACAGACCCTTAACAGAATAACCAATAGACCAATCGACCAGCATATTTTTATTTAAGAGTGTTGTTTATAACTTGCTTGGTTGACTGCTTTCTAGATCTTTCAGTACAATCAGCACCAACTGTTGCTCTAGTCTACTACTATTTCAAGAAATGTAATAATTCGTAAACGTTGGGGGTCTATAAGTGTATAATAGTCAATGGCATTATACAACTTTCCAAAGATGAATTAATTAAATTAAGTAAAGGCCACTTTAGTTCCTCAAAATAATACTTAATAAAACTAACAGTAATTTCATCCAGACTACTTTTGTTCGCTAAACCATAAACAACCTTTTCCAAATCCGCGATGTCAATTATTCTGAAGTTATTAAGAAGGCTGATCGAATTTTGTACTGCGAAAATTTTGTCAAACTTCCTAACTGATAGAACTATATCATTAATACTATCTATAAAATACTTATTAAAACAGTTAACAATTTGTTTCAAGTTATCCAGTTCTCTCCTATCAAAACAGATATTTTTATAGTTTGTATTCCTCTCTCCAGTTACCAACTGTTTTAATGTTCTCCACATTTCCTTAGGATTGTGTTTGTTCACATCCACCTTGTTTTCGTAGAACCTTTTCTCTTCACTTATGACTTATACCGCCTCATTTCTGATCGTTTTAAATTCTTGCCAATGTACCCGGTTATTAGTAGTAGTAAATCGCTTATGAGCTCTGCTTCTCCTTTTTATAACTTCCCTTACTGTATTAGTAAACCATGATTTCCTAGTTTGTATCAAAATATCTCTCTTTGGCATTATTAAGCCAATTACGTTACGTAAAACACAAAAGTTCATTACAATTTACTCCCAATTTCAGTTTTTATGAGTAAAGAACTGACTTCTACGTGAACTGACAAGCATGAATACCTAATTTAATAATTAAATTTTTAATAATGTTGGTTTTACCAAACACCGCATTCCGTACCAAATACGTGAAGTTTTTGATAAATCAAATATTTCGTGACGAGAGTCTCTCGACTTTAGTCAATATCAATACAGGAGGCTGTGGCAGAAGAGCTCCTGCTTGTTTTGTAAACAGATGGCATATTAGTAATTACAAAAATTCCAATATGACATGTAGTCTTTGAACTGTAAGCATCTGCTGAAAAATTTTCAATAGTAATACCACATAAGCTTTCAATTCATCGATTAATAACTGATAATTTGTTGCAGAGTGCAAATTTAACATGCTCTGGAGGGTTTTCACTTGCAAATTAGCAATAGCGGACTTTGTTTATCGCTGTTTATTAGCACAATCATGAAGTAACTAGAGCATAACTAGGCATTGGGTAAACAACCGTAAATAACATACAGGAAAAATTACTGAAATTATCGGTCTAATTTTCATTTAGGTAGATTAATGCTGCATTTTGATTGGCTGTAATGTGCATGAATAAAATAATCAACAGCAATACTATAAACGTTAATTAAAAATTATCGGTAATTCTGTCGCTTCATTGACGACGAAATTGTGTTGTTGCTAGAAAACATCGCGATTCCGAAGGAAAAGCGATGTTGCCGTGTATCAACACAATTGAGTTGGTCAATGAAAGGCAGAATTATAGAAAATTTTTAATTCAAAACTGGAATTTTTCAGAATATTCCACAAACTAAATATTAAAACACTTAATTGGTATAATTATTTGTTACTTACTGAGGTGCAAACGCGTTATTTAATTATTAAATGCAAAATATGAAAAAATGTGGTTGATGTGATTGCTATCAACAGCAATAACACCAGAGTTTCTCAAAAAAAAGTATTATCGCGACCAGTCAGGGTGAGATTGGTTAAGAGCCTGAAAATAAACGGCTGCCATTGGATGTTACAACGTGAATGGAATATTCAAAGTCATATTCATATTATGGTTTATCGAATATCTTTACAACCAAAATCAATAAAAATGATATCTTTAATTTGTTACAACGTGAATGAAATAAAATGTATTAAATGTTTCCAACTATGAAGGTTTTCAATTTACATTACCAGAAGACTACGACAAAATTTTAATAGTCTTCAAAATACATACGTAAACTTTAAATTGCAGTCTTTTTTAAACACTAAATGTATAACAAGGATTCAAAAAACTTATTTACAATTTAAATATGTAGTTGCATTTACGATATCAAAATGTGCAACCACATGTTTAAACATTGTATTAAATACAGATTTCACTAAACTAAATAAAAAAAAAAGACTTGCCAAACAAAGAGTTAGGCAAGAGTATATAATGAAATAGAAAACTTACTTTTCCCACCTCATCCTTCAGCAATAATTGACTATCCTTGCTATCATTATCTTGCAATGCAGGATTTTCAACCTGCGAAATACTGTGCATATCCACATCCCCATCCAAAAGTGCATCAGCTGCTCTAGCAAATGCCCTTGAGTTCATAGTTAAATACTGACGCCGCTTCTTCCGCCATCGTGGTCGTGGATAGGTGTAGATTTGTCCAGGTATTGTGCCAGGCATACGTTGTCGTTTATTCATATAAAGCGCGGAATGGTTCTGAGCTACGCCTGTCTGGCTGTCGAGAAATGGCAGCCGCAATCGTCTTTCGATACATAGTCGAGTATTGTAGTTTGCTGCACTTTCTAATATTTCACGATAGGTTTGGTCGTTTATGTAACTAGCCAGAAAAAAAAAGATTGAAGTGTTACAAAATCATCATAATATTAACATTTTAGTGGGTAATAACTACTATGCTAAATGTTCATTGTTTGGTAAAGTACATTTAAACTTGCCAGGCCCAGAGTATTGATTCCAGGAACCATCCCCTTGCCCCTCTGAGACAAGTAGGTTTCAGCTCAAAATGATTGTAATCGCATTTGCAAAATTGAAATCTTTTGGTTACAAACACAAATAGAGCTATTTAAAAATGTAATAAAGTGAAGTCTGTATTACCTTTCTATCTTTTCTAAATTTGCAGCACTTGCAGAGACCGCAGCAGCAGCCATCACCAAACTGCAGGGACGCTTCGTGAGTCACGTAAGTGAAGGGTTAAGGGGGTATTGGTTCATTTGAACTACTTAACAATAACAATCAATACTATTTTGCTAAAATATCATACATTAGTTTAACTTTTGTTATGTCTTTTATCTGCCCACAAATAATTTTAGTAAATATAATAGGTATTATACTAATATACACTATGTATAATAGTTGATTGTTCCCGCCAATTTAATAATAATAATAATAATATAAACGAAGACCACAGACTATATTGGGACACCACTATACTCACTGATAGAACAATCACCAGCAACAGGCCTGATATTAACATGTACATGTACATGGATAAATAAAAAATTTAAAAATGATTATCTCATCGACATTGCCCATCCAAATGATCATAACCGACAGGCCACTGAAAAAAACAAAGTTGCTAAATATCAAGACCTAGCCCAAGAAGTTAAAAGCATATACAAATTGAAATCGGTCGCCGTTATACCTATCGTCATATCGTGTACTGGGGTTGTAGGAGAAAGTGCCGTAAAAAAATTGGAAAAAATAAATCCAAATGACTCAAATGTCTTAAACACCATCCAAAAGTCTGTAATTTTAGAAACATGTAGAATAGTACGAAAAACTCTTAATATCTTTGAAGACTCAGTATAAAAACAACATCACATTTTCCGGTGATTGGCTAAGGCCCCACCGAAAATATTTCCAGGAAGAAGAATCCTGAGATAACTCAAAATAATAATAATAATAATAATAATAATTGGCTAAGGCCCCACCGAAAATATTTCCAGGAAGAAGAATCCTGAGATAACTCAAAATCAAAATAATAATAATATATATTTGCACACACGCACTTTCAGTCCAACTTGTACAGGATATATTTAAATACTTTTTGTCCAAGTTTGACCCGAAATGTTCAGGCATGGGATTTTTGACAGAACGTCCGGTTGTAGGAGTGAGCCAAAAACAGTCCGAGCTTACACCTATCTAAATTTACCATTTACATAACAACAGTCACACTGAACCTTCTAGAGCTACCAAAACAAATTTAATTTTGGAATTTAAACTTAACACATTTAGAATAAAAAATTGTGCTACAAAATTTTATAGTAAATTGTTTGAAAATTGCAACACGAAGGTGTAAATCCTAAGACAATAGCAAAAAATGTTTGACTTCAGTACACTTAGCAATAAAAGCATTTAAATCAAATTGTGTACTCTCAACTGCGGAATACTAGCTGTATAGGTAAGATATAGAAAACGGTTTAGAACTCTGTAGCCCTTAGTTGACAGCTTTTCTTACGTGTAGCTTAGTGTAAACTTCGAAAATTTTTCAATTCACAACTTTCATAGTTTGTGAAAACCGACGTTTGTCAGTTTTCACAAATCAAAGTAGGCAGCAGTACAGATTAACTATGTGTCCTCATAAGCTACGTTTGAAAATCAAGAGCTAGGAGTAGAGTAGGGTTTGAACTAGTTGCATCAGAAGTCACAGCAGTTAACTCTCATTCAGTTTTCGAATTCACCTCTAGAGCTGCTAAACAACCAAAGTTTATGTTGATCTGACAACTTATTTTTTAGCATTAAGGTGTTATACCTAAAAATTTAAGCAGCCGTTATTTAAAAGCTAGAGTGGTAAAAAGCTTTAGACTTGTCTTAGCATCCTCTATCACACTACATTTTAAAAATCTCTAAAATTCGGTTTTTGAAAATAGCAAAAAGGTAGGTACCTATTTCAAATTTGATTAAGATCAGCTCAGTACTTCTCGAGACATTAAGTATTACACATACACACAGATCTGCACATAAATTAATCGTTAAAACCTGGAAATCAAAAATTTTCTTTAATAACAAATATTTATTTTACGTTTGTTGCAATAAATTACACACTTTCTGAAACATCTTTTGTGCATATCTATAACGCTAATTAATAGCAGTTGCCCCAATTTAGTCACGAAATGGGAAGATTACATTGTTGGGGGTGCTGCAATCATTGTTAGGTATTTTAAGTTGTTTAATTTATTGTAAACAAAACAATTCCTAACTTCAACAGGTTTTGTATTTTAGCTTTATAGGTATTTCAACGTGTTTACACGACATTTTCAAAAGCAAGATTAAACAGTTGGTGTTGCTATAGGAACAATAAATCTTCATAACTTGATCTTGGTTTTCTATATCTGCGTCCAGATGACTTGATTTCTCATTCCAAAACGTCTAATAACGGTGAATTTAAGAGATCAATTTGTTCATTCATTAAAGGTACAGATTTTAAATGTTTATGAATTTCAGATGCTTCTAGTATATCCAACTTACGTTTGTCATCACAAAAGTGTAAACATTTTATAGTGTTATTAGATGTCATTGAATGATTGTGTTCTAATAAGTGTTTAGCGTAATTGGATTTATGGGGGTGTTTATACTTGTAACAACGTACGTGTTCCTTGTACCTAATATCAAAATCTCTAATTGTTTGTCCTATATAAACCGAATTACAGAGCGAGCAATTTAATTTGTAGATGCCTGATTTGAGCAAATTGACTGTTTTTTCTTTACCATTAAACAAAGTGTTTAAAATGGTTTTTGTTGTTTTAAAAGTTATTTTGCATTTATTTGTTTTGTTTATAATTTTGGAAATTTTTTCTGATTGATAGCCAAAATATAGAATCGAGGCGTATTTCAATTTATCTAATGAAGAGTAGTTGGATAAATTTTTTGAATAGCTAATTTATAATTTTTTTCTCTAATTAGTGTATCAATAAGTTGAGTATTATAACCATTATTGTAATAATCGAAATTTCTCTATTATAACTAATTTCACCTAAAGGAACCGTTAAAGATCTATGTATCATGGACCTGTATGCTGCTAATTTATGTGTTTTATGATGACAAGAATCGTGTGGTATTGTAATGTCTGTTTATGTAGGTTTTCTATAAACAGAATATGCAAGTATATTATTTGAATTAATTTTTATGTTTAAATCTAAAAAGTTAATAGACCAATTTTGTTCAGTTTCTAGTGTGAATGTTATTTTTGGGTGCAAGCTGTTAATAAAAATCAAAAATTCATTGATGAACTCAAATGAACTATCAAAACATGCTAAAATGTCATCAACATAACGAAACCAAAATATAACTTTCTCAGAATGGTTTGATTCAAATATTTTATCTTCTAGATTTTCCATAAATAGGATTAGCTAAAAGTGGTGAAATTAAACTTCCCACTGGTAAACCATCTTTTTGGAAATAAATTTTATTATTAAAAAGTAAAATAATTTTGATTAATACAAAGTTCAAATAATTGAATCAACTCAGTCCGTTTTATTAATTCAACATTTTTGTTAACAAGAATAGTATTTAACAAAGGAATACACTCTTGGGGAGACATTTCTGAAAACATGTTACTAACTTCGAAACTAACTAGCTTGCTTTGTGGTGGTAAATGTGTTAGATATTTTATTGATTAATTCAGATGCATTTTTAATGGAATATTTAGGTTTATAATCAAAACTGGTAATTATGTTATTTAATATTTTTGCCAACATGTGGTTGGGTGCATGTATGCCCAAACCATTATACTAGGGTGCATGTATGTATGATACCACTGGTCTAATAGGCATGTTGGGTTTTGTGTATTTTTAATAAACCATATAATTTTGATGGTAGTGGATTTGGATGTACTATTTGTCATTTTTGATAATCTGTAAACCTGACAATTTTCCAGTGATGTGAGTCTCAGTATTTTACCAATTGGTAAAATCGTAAATTGGTATTTTACCGGTAAAGTAAAATCACATTTTACCGATAAAATCATTTCGAATTGCCGCGCGCGGATATTCGTCCTATAGTAAATTCCAAATTTTTATGTACCTGGCGGATTAGGAAACTGAACTGTACGAAGACGTACGGATAGCGTCTGTTCACTCCCACTCGTTGACTATTACGTATTAGCGCTTCGAACGTGGATCACTAATACCAGTTGTACTTGTATCTCTTTCTGACTAACGCGCCAAAGAGAAATAAACGATACGAGTTATACGCGATTCTTGCTGCTTTAAAGGGCTACCGCTAAAGACCAGTGGTGTACGTGTAGTCGTGTAAGTACGTTGATATTAATTTATTTGTTAAGAGTAATTGGTTTTCACAAGAGATATAATATACAATCATTTAATATTCTGTGTATAATACAAGTAACCTAATCAAATTTAGAGAATATAATTATACATTATAACACAAAATTCAATTATTATTTTATTCATTGTCATTGTCTTCAAAGTAACGGCCAAAATCATCATCGGAATCTGATTCGGATTGTAAATTAATTATAAGCGGGTTTACTTCAGCAATTATTTAACGTTCACGTTCCCAACATTCTTCAATTGTTTTTTCTGTGCGTTCAATCGTCTTTTTCCATATTTCCGGTGTAGTAGTAGACAATGCTTCTTTCCACGTGCTTATTACTTTTTCATCAACGTGGCTTAAACTAAAGACGCGTTTTCAAAGTTTTGCGACTAACTAAATCTCATATTTTTGCAAACAAACACCCCTCAAAGATTAGAACAATAAAATAAGGAAATTATATAATCATCATTTGCAGTAATACCTTTTACTAAACTAATGCAAACGCTCATTAAAATGTAATATAATCTTCAGTCTATAATTATGCTGCAAAATTTATCTGTGTTTATCTTCATCAACAAAATAATTTAACAATAAGCCACTTGTAGAAAAACAGAAAGCTTAGAATATAGATTGCTTAGAATAATAAAATTAAACGGACAAAATAAATTACCTACTGCACTGCTCAGCGCCCGGCTATACCGGCGGAGGGCATGTCCATACCTTAGTACTTACAGATAAGCATATAATCCGCCAGGTACATAAAAATTTGGAATTTACTATACTCCAAAACAAAGCATTATTTTTAGAGATGGACAAATTCCGGGAATTTATTTTTTGGAAACTTTCCAAGGGAAAATTACCGGAAAGTTTCCAGGACTATTTTTTACTCAGATTAAAGTCAGAAATGGATGTATTTTGGTTAAAGCTTTCTATCGATACCAAATACATCTTCATAATAGCATTATATTCACATTTAAATTCAAAATTATGAGAAAAACGAATATAATACATAATTTTATATAGAAAAGAAAACATGATTACTCTTTGATACACAAGCATTTTTAAATAAAACATGTAGATTTCACAAAATGTGGTTTTACTAAGAACATAAACATTACATAAGTACGTAACACAATAACAAAATTATTTCTCTTATAAAAAATAAAATTATAATTTAAGTTATAATATAATTATAACTATAAGACTATAACAACTCTAAAAATTATTGTGGCTAAAATAAAAAAGCACTATGTAAATTTGGTTTAAATCTTTAAATATAACAATATACTTACCCAAATTTAACTTTAATATAAAACCACGGCTACTTAGATTAACATCAACTTATAAAACAAAGAACACTTAAGTAATTATTTGGATTTTAGGTTAGAACAAAAATTATAAATGGCGCGAAATTTGTATTTATGTTATTTTTTTCTTATTTTCCGTTCAAACTTTTAGTTTAACACTTTAGTATAGTTAATTCTCTTAATTATTACCATTTTTACAAAATTTGCATATAAAATATAGTAATATAAAAGAAACTGTATTAAAAAGTATTTAGGAAAGTTTCCAGGAAACTTTCCGGAAATTTTCGAGGAAACTTTCATAGAAACTTTCCCAGAGACGAATGTTTCCTTCCCGGAAACTTTCCATTTGGAAAGTTTCTTTTTGGAAACTTTCCGTGTTGCCCATCTCTAATTATTTTTCTTGGAAAGGGTCAAAAATGTTTTGTGGTAGGAAACATAAATAAAGATTAATTTCTATAAACCAATCATATTATAATATATATAATAATATATACTTATTAAATATTTTTTCTTTTTGTTATTAAAAGTTACATCAATTACATTTATTAAGTTTGTTTAACTTTATGTTTATATGTATAAGTTTATTTTATCTAAATGTTTATTTCAATTTATATCTTCATATTTTTTATTTTTGTTATCACATTTTGCTTTTGTATTTAATTTAGGTATACTTTTTAATAATTATAACTGTAACTTACATAACCGTTATATTTTTATAAACTATAAATAATTGTATTTTTGTGTTTTCGTATCAAGTATTAAGTAGACCTGTCGAGTATCTAGCATCAACTAAATGGTTTTTCATAAGGAATCCAATGACATCATTTTTGACGTGAAATGAATTTTACCGGTAAAATAATGATTTTACTTACGGTTTTTTATTTTACCGGTAAAATCACATCACTGCAATTTTCCAATGTTTGTTTCAATTTCTTCCAATAATTTTTGGTGGGATTACTAGTTAAGTTTTTAAATTTGAATTGGTTATGAAATCATTAATTTTTTGGAAGTAAATGTCATTAGGTAATATAACTAACGTGTTTCCTCCTATCTGCTTTAACAGAAATCAGGTTATTTACTGAAGTTTTTTCTTTAATTGATTTAAGTAATAAATTATGGTGATTATTTTATTTTTTGATTTATTGCTGTTTAATGACATCTCTTTTAATAAATTGGCAATTTGAAATTTTGCATAATTGAAATGTCTTTCTTTAAGAATCATTTCAGAGTTGACAGCTAAAATTTCTTTAATATTATTAGTAAACTTTGAAAAAGGGGAAAATTTAAATCGCTCGTTTAAGAATTTTACCTCTTGTTCATTGAAGTCTGTGTTTGATAAATTTAGAAAACGAGGATGAAAATTTATTATTATGTCAGGTTTTATGTGTGGTTGAAGTGCATGTGTTTGTTGTTCTAATTTTGTAAGATTATTTTTCTGTATTGTGTATTTTTTAAATTTTATTCTACTAACTAATTCTCTAATGTTATTGCCAAATACATCAAACTCAATTTGATGTAATTTGTAAATAAGTTCTGTGTAAAGTACCTTTAAATAAATGTGCAAATTGTCTCTAATTCTAAACCATCTTTTTGATTCTTCTTTCAACCATCTTTGTTCAGCATTTTGATCTGTGTTGCTACACCATGCACAGAACATTTGGTTTAACCAACAATGCCAGAAAAAGAAACTCATTCCAAACTACATCAATATCTCTACAAAAACCAAGAACAGCATAACAGAGCATTACTATTAACCAATTATATACTTATTGCATGTATAATAGAAACATTTTCACGATATTTCTAAACATTCAAATTGCAATGAAAATATTTTTATCGATGCAGGTTACGAATGCAAGCAGAACTCATGCACTCTCCAAGCTTAAAATTATGAACAAAAAATTGTGAAATCGCATTACACATCCGCGATCTGCGACTAATTTATTTGTTGAGCATTGAAGATAAAATTTTGCAAAACATCAATTTTTAAGATATCATTGATGATTTTGCTGCATCAAAATGTAGAAAACAACAGATTTAATAGAAATTTCTACTATAAAACATTTATTACTTTTTGTACCTACCTACTTCTTAGTTCTGCATTTTAGGCATCATCCTTTAGAAAACTAATCCTAGAAGAGAGCCCGTGGACGTACTACTAGTGAAGGGCTCACAACCGCAGCAGACAATACGCATAAGCGTCCTATCAAATCCCTTGAGAGGCAAAGAGTAAAGCAGTCGTAGAAGACATGGTGCTTACCACACCATCACATGTTAAAGAGTGCAGAGTGGCTCTGGCCCCATCGCATTGCAGGCCAACACCCTCACTACAGTGTAGTGCCACCAACTACGCTTTAATTTACTTTTGCATTTTTAACATCTAGTTCTAGCAATAAATACATTTTTTTTCTACTGTTAAAAAAATAAGACTACAGATCACAAAAAAATTTATTACATAAATGTTAAAGCCAAATAATTACACAGGTTTATAATCTAACTTACTCTCTAATTTTTTATTATCAGCAACCTTACGCACGGCCTTCATGAAATCCTCTTGTATAACATATTCCCTCTCTGCTCGAATAGCGAAAAGTCCAGCTTCAGTACACACATTTCTAAAAAAAATTAAAATTACCCCTATAATTCCAATAAAACTCAAATTAATTAAACCTTAAATCAGCTCCATTAAACGAATCTGATAATTTCACAACAGCTTCATAATCAATTTCTCCATGTTTTGCAATAGGCCCGGCATGGATCTTTAAAATCTCAAGACGCGCCTGTTCATTGGGCAAAGGAATTTCAATTTTACGATCTAGACGACCTGGACGTAACAGAGCAGGATCCAAAGTATCAGGTCTATTTGTAGCCATGATCATCTTGACCTGACCCAAAGAATCAAAACCATCCATTTGATTTAGCAACTCCATGAGTGTACGTTGAATTTCGCGATCAGCTGATGTGCCCTCAGAAAATCTGCGCCCACCTATTTAAATACAAAATGTAATTACTGTTAAAACAGTTTAAAATAGTGATTTATGTAAATAACATGATGTTTTATTTATTACCAATGGCATCAATTTCATCCATGAAAATAATGCAGGGTTGATGATCCTTGGCATAATTAAACATTTCACGAATAAGACGTGCCGATTCTCCAATATATTTGTCCACAATAGCACTGGATACAACTTTCAAAAAATTGGCATCCAGTTGTGAAGCTACAGCTCTTGCCAATAGGGTTTTGCCCGTTCCTGGAGGACCATAAAGCAAACAACCTTTTGGGGGTGTAATTCCAACCCGCTGGAACAACTCAGGATTTAAAAGAGGCAACTCTATAACTTCACGCAGCTCTCTAATTTGTTCAGATAAGCCACCAATTGCAGAATAAGTAACATCACCAGGATCTTCATGACTCATGTTGTATACAAGAGGATCAACTTCTCTTGGTAAATAACGCATGATGGTGAGGGTTGTCATATCAAGGGCTACACGAGTACCAGCTTTGAGTTTTAATTTATCCAACTGCCTGCGACAGCCTACTACATAGCGAGGCCCATTGGTGGCTTTAACAATAACTACAACATTTGCATAATAATTAAAATAATCAAAGCGGTTTAATTTTCTTACATTTCTCTTCTGTGAGTTGTTTAAGAACTTCACCAACAATTTGTCCAACACTCTGGAGAGCTTTCAGATCATTTTCAGATTTATCGTATTGTTTGGTTAAATCTTTAAGCTGCTCGCGCACTACAATACAAGAATAAAAAAATAAAATAACGTTATTGGTGTTAAAAATTAATACAAAGGGGAGTGATTTGACAAAATTTTACTTACTTTCTTTCAGGCGAGATTCGACTTCCTTATGCTCTAAAAGCTTCTTCCGGTAATCCTGAAGACCCTTTTCACGGTCGGGCTCAGTTGCAGTCATTTTTAACAAGTTTCTTTTCGTTTAAATTCAAAAAACTCGGGAACGACACAGCAAATACTGAGTACATATAACCTCACTTTTATGAGTTTGACTTGATGGCAGATACAAAAATGAATGTAATTTTTCGGCCCAATCAGTGTTGCCAATATGTCACGAGCCGAAACTAAAATTGCCGTATCGTAGAACGAAACAAAACGAAAATTGTTCTGTGCTACTGTGCATGTACATAGGTACATACTCCTAGTTCTCTACACAAATTTCAATCTTTTTAATGAATAATAATAATATTAATAATAACAACCATAAAACAAACGATCAGTATTTATATCAAACTACGCAGCATAGAATGACTAAATTCAAACATCAATAAAAAGAGAATTGGTTATTTTAAAAATGAATACTTATGTCTTTATGTCACCTACAACATAACAGGCCTCCCACCGCCCATGCCACTAAAATTTATTGGAGTGTTCCAAGCTGCTTATCTGCATATTTACCGACGTACCGTATTCTTTAAATATATATGTTTGTTTTTTAATTTTTACCACCCAATGTTTATCATTTTGTGCTTATGCAGTTTGTATGTTACACAATTATAATATGTGCAGGTAGATGGTACCCTCGTAGGCAACTGTTAACCGAAACGACATTAAAGCACTGCATTAATTCTACGATAAAATTGCGCAGTTACTTCGTTGTCTTCTAATTCGATTACATCTTTATACTTTACTACTGCTATTGCCTACTTTCACTAAATAATTGCAATAATAATTAGTACTCTATAGTGTTTAAGGAAATATGTAGAGTAAGCAATAAAGTATGATTCATATGGGTCAATTATTAATTTTTTTTCATGTTTATTTTTTTAATTACAATGCCCTACAGTCATTCCATTCTATAACTACATAAACTGTAGCATTCCACCGTGACCCATGCACATAATAAACATCAAATCGGGCGCATCAAATTGCTTTAAGAACCAATTTTGTGTTTTTAATTTTTTTTTCGTGTTTTTGCTTTGCTATAAGCCTTTTGGAGTCTTATCGATGTTAAAACTGAGTGCATTGAAATCTGTTTTTTTTTTGAATTTCCCAAGAAAATCAAAACCAAGTTTTACGGCCTCCTCGCATTAACGATCGTTTTCCCGAAGTTGAATTCCATAACTACAGTTCCGGCTACAGTGATAATCAGTGTGAAGATATAAATTTTCAGGCTATATTAAATATTAACCTTTTCAATACTGCAATAAATAATGAATTATAGGAAAATATGAACGAGAATAGTTGTCACTATTGTAGACTTAAGGATAGGGGTGACAGGTGAACTCCCAATAACACGAGATGCGGTATTCGAAGAATGAATTTATTATAGAACAACTACTGAACTACTGAACTTGGTGCTCTGAACAAGAATGAATAATCTATCCTATAAACGTATGTGACTGGGCTGACGTCACTCGCCCATGTTGATGTTAGTCGCACGTATCGGCGAGCCAGCGTCTGCACGGCCATCCTGCAGTTTCGTTCGTCCTCGAACGGATTATGGCATTGCTTAACTAACTGAAACAATAAAAACAGTAGTTAGAGGATATCACAGGCATGTTTTTAGTTGTGACTTTCTGGGTAAGAATGTCTTAGCGCCATCGAGTGCAGTCTTGGTCATCTAGGGTATCTTGTGCCATCTAGTGACATCTTGTGCCGTCTAGGGCTGTCTTGTGCCGTCTAGGGCTGTCTTGTGCCGTCTGGGGCTGTCTTGTGCCGTCTGGGGCTGTCTTGTGCCGTCTAGGGCTGTCTTGTGTCGTCTAGGGTTATCTTGTGCCGTCTAGGGCTGTCTTGTGCCGTCTGGGGCTGTCTTGTGCCGTCTAGGGCTGTCTTGTGCCGTCTGGGGCTGTCGTGTGCCGTCTAGGGCTATCTTGTGCCGTCTAGGGCTGTCTTGTGCCGTCTAGGGCTGTCTTGTGCCGTCTAGGGCTGTCTTGTGCCGTCTAGGGCTATCTTGTACCGTCTAGGGCTGTCTTGTGCCGTCTAGGGCTGTCTTGTGCCGTCTAGGGTTATCTTGTGCCGTCTAGGGCTGTCTTGTGCCGTCTAGGGCTATCTTGTGCCGTCTAGGGCTGTCTTGTGCCGTCTAGGGCTATCTTGTGCTTACCTTAACGTCTTTGAATCTCAAAAGGTTTCATATGTTCTAGGCCGACAATTCCTTCGTAAGGGCGTCTGGATCTTTCGGTATGTCGGTCTTCTTTTACTCTATAACGGTCGTTTGGAAGGATCTTCAGGACCTTGAAAGGGCCTCGAAACTTAGGTAGAAGTTTCTTGCTTTCGTTGTTGGCTGGGAAACTGGTAACCTTTTTTAGCACTAGGTCTCCTACTTGATATATTTTGGGTGGGCTGCGTTTGGTATTGAAGGTCAAGTCTTGTTTGATTCTATTCTGGTCTAGTCTTCGAGTTGCATCTCTACGGATTTGAGTGACGTCAATTGTGTCTTCTTCTTCCGCATTATGTACGTCGCTATTGGTTTTGAGTCGAAATCCAAACTGGAGCTCTGCGGGCGTGTAATGTGTAATTCGGTGTTTTGTGCTGTTTAGTCCTTGCTGTACTTGTGTGAGGGTTGTGTCCCAATTATCTTGTGTGATGCCAGCACTAGAAGTAGCTACTGCATCTAATATGGTTTTGTTGGTTCGTTCTGCTTGTCCGTTTGCTCTAGCCAGTCCTACTGCCGCTACATAGAGTTTAATGCCTTTGTTTTCGACAAAGTGTTTGAACGCATTTGAAGTGAATGCTGTGCCTGCGTCGATTTTTAACCGTCTTGGGTTACCCATTATTGCAAAAAGTTCTTCTAGTTTTTCAATAACGTGGTTTGTCGATGTTGTTGGTACCGCTCTGATGTATGTGAATTTTGAAAAACCATCGACGATTACCAGTAGGTATTTGTTGCCATTCTGAGTCTCTATAAAAGGACCAAGGTGGTCCAGATGGAGAGTGTGGTGGGGTCTAGCGTACTTGGGGAGGGAGTGGAGATAACCAGGTCTTTTGCCGCCATGCTCTTTATGAAAGAGACAATGTAAGCAAGCGTTGATGTATTTTTCTACAAATCTGTTCATTTTGGGGAACCAATAGTTTTGTTTAAGTCTTTCTATAGTTTTGTCAAAGGCAAAATGACCAATTTGATCGTGGTTAGCTTTGACTATTTGCCAACGGCATTTCTTAGGTACTAGCCACTTGCGACCGGTTGTGGTTAGTTTAAAAACTTTATTGCCGCGTAGGTCGTATTGATTGAATATGTCTTTATGATTCTGTATATCGCCGCTTAGTAAAATCTCCTTAATTGTCGTAATGCTCGGGTCTTGGCTTTGTGCTTCGCGTAAATAATCGTTTTCCTAAATTAGGAGAACGCGCTCTAAACCGGTGTCATTAGGTTGTTGAAAATTTCGGCTCAACGCGTCTACATGGTGCATGTGTGTTCCTGCTTTGTGTTCAATTTTGAATGAAAAGTCTTGTAAAAAGAGGACCCATCTGGCTATTCGTGGTATAATTGATTGCTTATTCAAGGCGTTTTTGACTGCATTACAGTCCGTAATGATTGTGAATTCATTCCCTACCAAGTAGTATTTGAATTTTTCCAATGTTTTCACTATAGCGAGTAATTCCAGTTCAAAGGAATGATAATTTTTTTCAGGTTCTATGGTTTGTTTACTGAAAAAGGCAACTGGGTTTTCTTTGTTATCATACCTTTGAACCAAAATCCCTGCGTAACCATCACGACTTGCGTCAGTGTATAACTACGGGTAGGTTAGGGTCAAATATGGCTAAAATTGGTTTTGAACAAATTTTTTGTTTTAGAGTGTTTATTATTTTTGTATGGTCATTCGACCAGCTCCATGATGAATCCTTTTTTAACAACTTCGTGAGGGGGGAGGTTTGTCGTGCAAAATTTGGTATGAATTTCCGGAAGTATCCGACTAGGCCTAAGAATTGCCGTAGTTGATGTTGGTTTTTGGGGCATGGGAAGTCAAGGACCGCTTCCGTTTTTGAAATTGAAGGGGTTATTTTGTTTAGTGAGATTTCATAGCCTAAGTATGTAAGTTTCTCTACTAGAAATAGTGATTTTGGCATATTGAGAGTGAGACCGTAGTCTTGGATAACGTTTAGCATTTTGTGTAGTAGATCTAATCCTTCGGCAATTGTTGTAGACGGGATTAGAATATCATCTAGATATGGGATGACATGAAACTTTCTAAATGGTTGAAGGATTTGATTCATAAATTGTTGAAATACAGAGGGGGCGTTACATAATCCAAATGGGACTCGTGTGTATTCATAATGGCCTTCGGGTGTTATGAATGCTGTATAAGGGACCGATTTTTGGTCCATAGGAATTTGGTGGTATCCAGATGCCATGTCAAGGCTAGTGAAATACCTGTATCCGTTAAGGTTGTCGATTATTTCTTCAATGATTGGCATGGGGAATCTATTTTTGACGGTGATTTTATTTAATGCTCTGTAATCCACTACTAGACGTTTACTGCCGTTTTTTTTGTTTACAAGTAAGGCGGGACTGGAATAGGGTGATTTGCTTTCTTGAATTATCCTTGCATCTAATAATTCTTTGATAATTTGTCTGAAGGTTATTTTGTCTTTCTCGGCGCAACGGTAAGCACGCTGGGTCACCGGTGTCTTGGTTGTGAGCTCTATTGATAGTGTTACGGAGTGTGTTTTGCCGAGATTGTTTAAATTTTTGAATACACAGCCTTCATAATTTTGCAAAATTGTGTTAAGATTGGATTAATCAGCTTCTGACAAATTGCCGTGTTTAACGTCCTTTAGCCACTGGGGCGTGTTAACTCTGTTTTTAAATGATAAGGTATCATCGATACGATAATAGATGATATTTTTGTTTTCCGTAAAATTTCTGCCGATTAAGATGTCCATGTCCATGTCTTTATCGTTTAGTATGTAATAAGTAATATTTAATTTGACCTCGTCGATATGTGTTAGGGATTCGGTGTAATGCGTAACAACCGTACCAATTCCTAAAAATCCGGATAAGGTAACATTGTTTTCCAAAGGTTCTATTTTTAGTTTCAGAGAATGGGCGACTGTGGATTTTACTAAGGAGCAGTCGCCAGTCACTCCCGAAGTCGATAAACGCCAAAATATTCTTGCCATTAAGATAAATTTGTTTATGAAATTTAAATGAGGTATCTTTATTTCTGATTAAGTTTACGTTTTCATTTTTAAATTGTGTCGTCGTAGGGCGTGTATCACTGTGTGTGTGTACGTCTCTTTTTATGTTAACATTTCTTTGCTTACGTAAGCAATTTCTTTCAATATGACCTTTTAGTTTACAGAAGTTGCATATTTGTTTCCGGTGTGGGCATGTCGCGCGATCGTGACCTTTATAGCCACAGGCTGTACACAGTAAATTGTTATTGGTCGATTTCGTGGAACTATAATGTTTGAAATGAATGGTACCCGGCTGACTAATCATACTTTTTAATGGCTTTTGAGTAACTGTTTCTTTTTTTGCGCAAATTTTATTTTTTAAGTAAATTGCTAAAACATTAGGATCCTTGATTGCCGATGCCTCGACTGCTGCGCTAATAGTGCTATCGCTGATAGCACCTACAATCAAGGACACCTTATCAGAGTCAGAAAAATTTAATTTCAGCTTGTTGATTTTTGCTAAATGTTTGAAATGAAAGTCATACAATGAGCAGCCTTCTGTCGGCCTATGCTGAGTTATGTCCAGAAATAAAATAGCTGATATGCATTACGCGTACTTTGGAAGGTAGTTTGAAGTACTTGTCTCCACTGTTCCCAAGTAAATTTAGACCCCATTTCACTTTCTATATAGCTATCGTACCAAAGTTTTGCGGTTCCTTTTAGTTTATTCAGAACCTGATATACAATGAAGTTATCAGACCAATTATAAATTTGTGCATTATATTGGATTATGTCGATCCAATCGGTAATTTCCATAGTTTTGGGGTCGAACTCTGGGATTATGCTCGGCAATGTTATGCTTGAGTTAATACAGCGTTCGGGGTAGGACTGGTTGTTTTGACTTACGGTTACAGATTTATCTCTTCGTCTTGATTGTCTTTTTCGTCGGTTTCTTCGTTGAAGAGTGTCGTCGTTGTTGCTGCTCTCTGTAGAGGTAGGTGACGGTGATGAGTGTCGCTTTGATCTTTCTTATGTTTTGGCATTTTGCAGCTCTAAAATAGCACTACACCGTGTACACAGTTCGAGCACTTCTGATGTAGACTTAAGGATAAGGGTGACAGGTGAACTCCCAATAACACGAGATGCGGTATTCGAAGAATGAATTTATTATAGAACAACTACTGAACTACTGAACTTGGTGCTCTGAACAAGAATGAATAATCTATCCTATAAACGTATGTGACTGGGCTGACGTCACTTGCCCATGTTGATGTTAGTCGCACGTATCGACGAGTCAGCGTCTGCACTATAATGTTCTTATAATTCTTGAGTTATGACAGTATAAACAAAGTAAGGTTAGAATAGCATTGCGTGCGAATTTCAAATTTGACGGGCAAACGTCATTTTTTAGTAACTAATGATCTGCTGCGCCATCTCTCCGCAAAACATTTCGTGACGCCCATATCAAACTCGGGTGACACCATGTATACTGTGACCATACCTTCCAGTCATCTTGGCTGCGTGTATAGGACGCTAAATAAGCCACACTTCGGTTGGATATTTTAGAACCTAACTTTTTTGCTCTTAATTTTTTAACCGACTTCAAAAAAAGGAGGAGGTTCTCAATTCGTCTGTATATATTTTTTTTTTTTATTTTATTTTTTTTTTATGTATGTTCGGGCATAACTTTTTTGTTTATGAACCGATTTTAATAATTTTTTTGTGATGGGTTCAGTATAGTTCCAAGGTGGTCCCATTATAATTTCATTGGTATTGGAGCTTGAACTTCGAAGATACTCCTCAAAATCTATTTTTTTAACCGACTTTTTAGTGTTTCCGTATTTCATCTTCCGTTTCAACTAGCCGTCATTTCCTCATTCGAGAAGCATCTTTACTAGGTCTACCCATCACTTAAAATTGTAAAATAATTAACTTTTAAAAAAAAAAGGGAACCGACTTCAAATAAAAACACAAAAGTGACATAAGTTAACTAAAAAGCAAAAAATAAATGTTTTTTATACAACAGTTTAATACTTATTTGTTGTTCCGTTTAATGTAATTAAGAAATTGCTGTTTATTATATAATTATTAATTGTTTTATAATTTAGAAGTCGGTGTCAAGTAAAACATAAAAATTCGAATCTAATTTGTTATTGCAGCAAGGTATATAATTTTTATGTTTGACTTGGCACCGACTTAAAAATTATAAAACAATTAATAATTATATAATAAACAACAATTTCTTAATTACATTAAACGGAACAACAAATAAGTATTAAACTGTTGTATAAAAAACATTTATTTTTTGCTTTTTAGTTAACTTATGTCACTTTTGTGTTTTTATTTGAAGTCGGTTCCCTTTTTTTTTTTAAAGTTAATTATTTTTACGGATATTTTTCGGATGTAGAATGTGCAGCAAAAAAGCTATGTGCCAAAGTATCAAGCGTATCAAGCCGTAGTGGCGTAACTAGAGCCCTCTACATATAACAAAACAATAAGAAACACTATTGTGTAAAAAACCTATAAAACATACCCATACCGAACTTCAAGTCACTTTGATAAGCAGTTTTTAAGTTTGAGACAAAACTAGAAATACAGTTTTTGCTTTTAAAGCAAAGAGACCGCTTTTTACCACCTATACTTGATTCTGCTGTAAATAAAGCCAGGGTGGTTACAAATTTAATATTTATTTTAAGCTTTTTGTTATTGATATTTTTCATTTAATTCATTAATATCTTAAACAATAATTTAATTTGATGAACTCTAGCTACGCTTGGAGGGAGGGGGGTGCCTGTCTTCGCGAAAAGGTGAGACTGCATGGATGTATTGGTAACTAAAATTTTTCGTAAAATGTCACGCAAACTCAAACGCCCATCCCACACATTGAATTTAAATTTTAATCGTTTACGACAGTGGCGTAACGCAAATATAACACCCCAGCACGTCCACTCATACCTTATTTTTGATGGTAATAATCTTGTGTGGTAAAAACACAATATTGTCTATTGACAACTTTAGTTCATATGTATAAACTGACCGCACTAGCGTATTTTTATGGCAAATTCATTTATGATTTTGTCTATGCTTAACCTTTTAGTATTTTCTAGTTCACTTCTACTTCTATATGCAGAAACACTAAGTAAACTGTCAAGTTTTAGAAGTTTTTAAAGTTTTTTGTCTTATTTTTTGCTTAACTTTCCCTTTTAACGGCAACCCAGTGGTTTAGCTATTCATATTTGATATGCATATATTTAAAAATTAACCACAATTTTATTATATTTTATTTATTATATTATTATTTAAATTTGTAATATACATGCACGTTCGCGATTGAAACTGAACTCATTGTTTCTAAACTCAGGTATCTAGTTATTTCGCTGATATGGAGTTTTATGCTTTTGTTTGGACTACAGACTTACCCGTGATAGCTCTGGGCCCCTAAAAGACTTGACCCCCCTGCAGTGCAGGTGTTTGTTACGCCACTGGTTTACGAACATTTCCTTGTTTTTTAATAAGTCGAAAATTACCGAATATGTACGCGCTTGTTTTGGCGAAAGAATTTATTGCGCATGCATGTTGACATATTCATAATTGTCAAATGTTCTGTGGTCAAACCTAACCTTCACGTTTGTCAAAAGCTTCTCTTTTCCCCTGTCTTGTATTTTTTAAATTGTTTTAGCGTTTACATATGTAAAATACAGCTTAATAGAAACACCATCACAAGCACAAGTTGCTCATAGTTTTAAATAGAACAAGGTCGTCTTCTAACCAGCTGTATATAACTATTCAACTCAGGGTGAGTTGAATATTCATTGTGCATATTTTTCTTTGTGTCTATTTCCGGATATTTTTCGTAAAGTCATTTTTGAAATGAATATTTATATTGACACTGTTGTAGAATGTTCTCAAATGGCATAGCTTGTAACCTACCGTTCAGTTGCATGAACGTTACGAGAGATTCGGGTTCTGACGAATTGCTACCCAATAAAATGGCCAGGGAACCTGTCCTACTGAATGTTTATGATATGTACAAAGTCAATGAATACACAGCTAATATAGGATTAGGCGTTTTCCACTCAGGTAAGTTTTGAACGCAAGCAAGTTGTGCCATTCGTTTTTGTACAAATTCTTTTATTAGGTGTAGAGATATACGGAATAGAATATGCATATGGTGGCCACCAGTTTCCGTTCACAGGCATATTTGAAATAGACCCCAGAGACGACAAAGAATTAGGCGAACAATTTAGATTTAGGTCTGTTAATTTGCAGCTGATATGAAAAAATTTTAAGTCGACAATTGTTTGTTTTAGGCAATCAATACAAATTGGATATACGGATTTCACAGAAGAAGATGTAAAACGTATAATCAGTGAACTTGGGAAAGAATTCAGAGGCGACCGTTATCATCTTATGAACAATAATTGCAATCACTTTTCAGGGGCCTGCACAAAAGTAAGTGGTTTTATTTGAGTAGCCGTACAATATTAACACTGCCTTTGCAGATTTTATGTGGTAAAGACATCCCTCCATGGGTGAATCGGTTGGCGTATTTCAGTAGTTGGGTGCCCTTTTTAGAACGATGTTTGCCGAAAGAATGGCTGACTCCAATGGCACTACAGCATTCCCTCAGCCATCGACATGGCTCCACTTGTTCAGACACCTCGCCCTGCAACACTCCATCCTATTAACCTCTGTTTAAAATTATTTTGCCAAATATAACGTAAGCGTGTACGAGTGATTAAACAGATAGGTAGATTATGTACATTCGTCATTGGTTATTTTATAATATAAAATACAATTTGTTCGTTTATATTGTGAATGTCTGTTTTAATAGTGGAGAAACCTCTACTGCCGCGCAAACTCAAGTCAATAGATGGTTAAATTGGGTTTCGATATTAAAAGATCTATTTTTATTGAGACAGAATGTGGTGTTTGTTATAAATGACTTGCATTGTTTCTAAACTATGGTTAATAAGAACTAACAGTCACGGTTCTACACTTATAGTATTCTTTTACGTATTTTCTGTATTTATATTTAATTTAGTACTACGACTATTTATGAAACTATAATCTAGTTATACAAAACCAAATTTTGAATAAAAAGACTGTATTATAAAATAGTTATATAAATACTTACAAAGCATTTTTGTTGGTTGTCAAAAGAGTTACAAAATGCAATAGAAAGTGTTAACAATTAATTTTGTCGTTTCGTTATTTACCTTTCTCTTAAAATAAGGATTGTATCGATAAAACATTTTTAAAGCACCTTTGCAACTTTCCATAACTTCTAGAGATAATGAATGCTTCTCGTATTTTGTCAAATACTCTAGATGTAGAAAAGATATATGTTTTGAAAGTGAAATCTTTCAGCAATTTCTGAAAATGTTTTTTTAGCCTTTTTAAGATTCAGTATGATTTTAGATTTTCAATTTCGAGATTTTTACGTCTTTTAAAAATGTCTGTGAATCGGTGGGTAGATGCATGGTTCCTCATAACTTTGAGTGATGTATATATATCAAAAATTTACCAATAACTTTTAAAAAACTATAAGCGGAAGTTAGATAATTGTTTGGGTAGCATTTTTTGAATATCTAATTGGAAAATGATAAAAGAACGTGAAATTGTGTATTTAACGTGTTATTACTCAAAAACTAGTTGGCAGATCAGAATCGAATTTGGTATTATAATAGTACTAAAGAACCTACTGTTACTAACTAAAAGGATTTTTGTGCAAATTAAAATTGTGAAGTGAAAGTTATTTTTTAAATTTTAGAAATTTAAAAAAAAAATAATAAAAAAGCTGAAGTGTTCACTTCGATTGGATTTTCACTTTCCCATACAGATATTAATACTACTGACCTTATTTGCAAAAGTGTAAATTTTATAATTTTAACGTTCTGCAGTTCACAGACTATTAAATTTCCAAGAAAACCTGTATAGGCAATCCTCCATTCCATCTATACTTCAACTTTATTACAGTTCAGTCAGTTCGTGACAGCTTAGCAATCATACCTACTCGGATCCTAACTTAACCAAGTCCAAATATTTTTGTGAGGGGGAAATATTTTTTTAAATTAACATTATTTGGAATATACATGTTCTACAGTAGCCTCACCAAATACAAAATTGTCTAAAAACTAACATTAGATATTGGTTCTACTCAATATTAGTAATTCTTTTTAAGCAGAAGTTATTTATTGTTTTCCATTTAATAAATAAATAAAGAGGTGCCAAGTTTTGATTTTCAAAAATTCATAGATGGTGCCACAGTGGAATTATGGTATTCATCAAAAACCAAATTGTAGCCCATGTTCGTCGGCTCTATAAGAATACAAAGTTAAAAAAAACGTATGGCAGTTTAAAAAAAATATAATTAGAAAATTTTAAATGTTTGGAATTTACATTTTCTACAGTAACCCGACCAAGTATAAAAGTATTTAAAAACTAACATTAGATTTTCGTTCAACCACTCATGATGAGCAATTCTACCTAAGAAAAAAATTTTGTTTCACTAGTTTAACAAATAGAGGGGGACCCATTTTCAAAAATTCATAGAAAGCGTCACAGTGAAATTACAGCTTTCAGCAAAAACTAAATTGTAGCCAATCTTCGGTTTTAACAACCCACAGAGTTTAAAAAATCATGTGGGAAGTTTTTAAAACATTTTTTTTTTAATTATCAAATTTGTGGATAAACTTAATTTCAGATTTTCGAAACTAATTTCATTTTATCGTATACTACCCACAAAGGGCTTTTAAACAAGTTGTAGTTAATCCTGATCAGATAACTACTTTTCGAGTAAATGAGCGTTAATAGTACAGATATTCACAAAATCGTAGCGGCCGCCATTTTGAAGCTAGAGAGTTTGATAAAAAGGTTTTCGATTTGTCTTAGGTCGCTCTTTCAGATTCTGTGCTCAAATATCCTGAATATAGTTTTGGAAATAAACGCTCGAACAAAATGCCTAACCTCCCGATTCCGATTTAAATTTTTTTTGAAACAACTAGAAATACAATATTCGATCTCTTCATTTAAAATTTCATCAAAATCGATCCAATATTTTCGCCTTTATAAGCGTCACCTACTTACAGACAAACATTTTTAAAAACAGTTTTTGGGTTCCTTGAGCCCCAAAACGTTATTTCCTTTAAAATCTATATTTTAAAAGTTTTCATGACATCAATACTTTCCTATACTGAAGGTACGGTAAAGTAAATAAAAATGAGTCGCACGATTTTTCTTAAATATTGTAAGCTCATAGAACTATAAATAAGCTACAATCTGGTTTGTGTCTCAATAAAACATTTTTGGTTAACATCTTTGCTGCTCACTAAAAATTTGCACATCAACCACCAGTTCGCGGCATCATTTTTTGATAAATATAAAAGCTTCCCTATACTTTTACAAGTTTCATAAAAACTAACTCCTTTACAATTATACTCATTTGTCACAAAAGTAGTTTCATAGCACACTTTTCTTGTATCGGAAAAGTTTCTTTTTAATTTGGAAAAAGAAAATGGGCAAAGCACTTCGCCTGGACTTTTCTATACTTTGGATATTGTAACTTAACGATTTATAAAAGTATACTTGCACAATGCTGTACCATACAACAGGGGTTAAGGTCACAGTGCAAAGCGAGTACGGTGGTAATCAAAGAATTGCCTGGGGCATTAGTCGCCAGGGTTGCTATACCAGATTTCAGTTACAACATAACTAAATTCCTTGGTATTAATGAAAACTGGAATTTCATTCTGCTATTCCTAACGTAATTTAACTTAAATAGAAATATTTTATCGTCCCCGTTTATTAAATAAAACGAGCGTGAATTATCAATTTTCAAAAATTCATAGAAGGCATCACAGAGTAGCAGGTTTGTTTTTGAGTCATGTTTGTTGTTGTTAAAAACACTTTTTTGGATTTCTGTAGGTACAAGAAAACATGTATTTTCATCAAAATCTCAGAAACTTACGTTTTCATGATCACAGTGCATTCCCATTTTGAAAATGCACATTCTGCTGAGGGTTGACGTATAAATTCCAACTTTCCTAACAAAACTTTGTAAAATTTAGCTACAATTACATACTGGAGAAAAATAATTTTTTAGTTTTCATACTTCACAAACCGGTCAACATCTGGAAAATTCATTTTAGTAATCTGAACAGACAAAAATATGAAACTTTTTCTTTTAATTTAACCAATCTTACAGTTTCCGACATCCCACAGGCAAGTAAAACTAAAGCGAACAACCAGTACACATTTCTATGTAACATTTCATTTGAATAATAGTGCAACATTTTCTTTAATCTTTATTGAGAAAAAAAAACTATTTTCTTTATAACCTATTGTATTAATCCCAACGATAGCTAAATTATAAAACGTTAAACTATTTACATAAAAGTTCACTACATTCATCTCCTACCTCTAAAGTTGAAATTCCGAAAGATAGATTTTGTTTTAATACTGATATTTACATAGAATGGTACCAAATGCAGAAATGCCAAAAATAAATCCTTCATTGAAAAACTATTTATATAATAATATGATCCTTTAATCTTACAAAAAGCAACCTTATAGTTACATTACATATTATAATAATAATAATAATAATCAGATAATTTGAAATAATAAGGTGAAACTTTTATGACTTGAATGTTCCGATTAGTGCATCATTCACAACACAGTTTCCTCTTCTAAAACTGGCTCCCTTAGTTCTCATCGATACTACTATTGCTAGTCTTTATATTTTTAATCGTTGTGAGGTGGCACTTGATAATCGATTAAAAACACAAAACCAAGCAAAAACCTTTATAGACGTGAAAAATTTAAAAATCTTAATGGTATGGCTACCTGTATGTACATCGGGATTAAATGTTTTACAAAATATTTCAAAAACAATGAGAAATCCATAAATTTTGTACAAACTGAATATTTTTATACAACTTCAAACACATTTTTAAAAAACAGGCAAAAATGTTTCTTTTTCTGTTAGTAATTAAATTCTACACAATTAGGGCGCCGTTACACAATTTCATACTTATCGGGAAACATTACAGCATCAACAGAATGTTTAACGGGAGACTCATCATCTACAAGCAACACCTCTGTGACCTGAAACACAAATTTTTTTAACTTTAATTTCCCGAATGCGCAAAATAAGTACCTTAATTTGTGCATAGGTGGATTTGGAATTAAAAACAACATTCAGTGGGAAAAAGTCATTTGGTATCGCTCGAGGTGCAGAAAATTCCATGGAGCCTGACTTATTACTAGCATCGATCAATGGTAGTGACCAAACTAATTGGTTACGCTTAGTTTCATGGGTGTAAGTCCCATCACATTCGCCCACAATTGGAGCACAGCCAATACTAAAAAAATTGTTTTTTACTAAATGTTCATAACATTTCTGAATAAATTCACAAACTTACGGCAAAGGAATGGTGATATTAACATCAGCGAGTTCTAAATCTGAACGAGTTAATTCATATTCAATGTTAACATCGCAGCTTCCGTCACCTGCCTCCGAGGGCCAACAGTTGATAAGGAGAGGAACAAGGCTCTCATCAGTGCCCTGAAGTCTCCATTTTAAGACACCAACATCTGTGTGGAGTGGGAAAGGCTTTGCTGGCTGTTTAAGACCAATCTAGACAGATTTAACAGAAATATAAATAATATTCAGAATAAGACCATGAAACTATTTTGTAACAAAATATGTCTCTTTTTATCTTTCTTAATTTTTAAAATACTTGCACCCAACTCAATTATAGTTTAATGACATTTTACTCTAGCAATAAAGATATACAACCTACTGTACCTGTGAGCGTAATTTAAAGAGTTCCTTGTCAACATTAGGATGAGTTTGTAGCTGCACCCCATGATTGTCCTGATTTTTGAGTTGTACACGAATGCGTCCCCATTTTTCATCTCCAATGTGCAAAGTAATAAGGCCTAGGAGTTCAAACTGTTGCACACCACCGTCTCGTCCCATACTGACCACTAACTTCTCCTCTTGCTTCAAATGCACACTACAAAAATTTTTACACGTAATTTTTGTTTCCCTACAAAACATATTTTTTTACTGTAAATTACTACATACCCATCTATGTCTGACTTAATTGCAAGCGATTTATGTCCTTGCTGCGATACATTATTAACGCTTGTAACAACACTTTCACCCTCCGATTTCAACTGATCTACAAACGACTCCACATCTTTACCCTTACTGCCTAATTTCATAGCACGTGTCGGCAGCTGTTTCCTGAAATTCAATGGTTTCTGCAAAATTCTACATTTATTAAAAGGAAAGGAATACTATACAAGGTGTCAGAGAGATGATACTAGTATTTTCATAAAGTTATCAATGCAATTTAGGTCCCTGCAAACCTGTGTATCCCATCTAAAATCCCTACAGACTAATCAACATTATCTACGGTCTCTAAAAATCTGGAAATATCATATAAGGTCCCCACAATATTATATAGAGTGCTTGAATTGTCACCTAGGGTTCCTTAAAATCTGTAAATACCAGCTAACGTCCCTACAAATTTATCGACGTCATCCATGGTACCCACAAATCTGTCAAAGCCATCTAGGGTCCCCACAACATCATATAGGATTCCTGCAATGTCATGTAAGATGTCTATAATGCTATCTAGGATCCCTACAAAGTCCCTCCAATCTCTAAAATGTCATTTAGGGTCCATTTAGTGCCATCTAGGGTCTGTACTATGCTACCTAGGCTACCCACAAAGTCGGGGTATCTATAATGTCACTTAGAGTCCATTCAGTGTCATTGGGGTCCCTGCAATGCCATGGAGGGTCCCAACAAATCTGTTGATGTCATCTAGGGTCCTTGTAACATCATATAAGATCATTGCAATGTTCGCAAGGGCCTTTACAATGTTATTTAGAATAATAAATATAAATAGTTGGGAAAGTCATATCAATTATCCACAAATTTGTCAATGTCATCTAGTGTCCCTACAATGTCATTCCTATGATGCCATGTAGAGCCTTTTCAGATTTGTCAAATGTCACTGAAGGTTCCTACAAATCTGTCAATGCCACCATGAATCCCTACAAAGCTGTTAATGTCCTGTAGTTCCTACAAACTTGTCAATTTCATCTAGGATGCCTACAATGCCATCTGGGATCCCTAAAAATCTGTCAAAAATCATCTAGAGCCTGTACAAATCCGAATATGTTATCTAGGGTTCCTAGGTTTCTATAAAATCGGAAATATTTAAACAAACTACTTTTACAGCCGCATCTACTTACTGAGCTGCTGTGTATGTAGGGGGCTTAACATCATTAGAAATATTAGCTATATCACCAACGGACGGAGCAGGTGTGTACCCAGTTGAGCTTCCAAAGCCACCGCTATTACTAAAAGCTGGTTTTCCTCCTTTTTTGGCGGCTTCCATACGTTGCCGTTGTAACTCCTTTGCCTTCTCACGCATCTTGTTCTTAGCTTCTCTTTCTTGCGACTAAAATGAGATCAGTTAAAATATACCTCAAATTGTTAATACGGAATAAAAACTTGCCTGTCGAACAGCTTGATAAACTTTTTCTTCATGTGAATCCATTTCTACAAATGTTCTTATTTGTGATAAGTTTACGCTTTCCCTATAACCCAGAGCAACAATCTCATCGAATGCAAATATAAGGTTAAAGGCATTTTCAACTATCTCACTCTCCTCGAGCGATCGACAATACTCTGGAATCTAAAGCAAAATATTAATAAATTGAAGATAGTATATCTTTTTAAATAACTTACAACACGTGCAAATAATCGAAGTGTCTCTAGGTCTTCTAAAATGTTGCTAGCTCTAGTTGTTATGAGCAACATGTAAAGTCGTTCCAAGGGCTGATACACATACCTCACTGAATCTGTTTCGACAAACGTATGCTGCGTGCCTGCGGGAATAAGTTTGGGGAATGCTGCCAACAAACCTTCTATTCGAGCCTTTGTCATTTCTACGAACTGACGAGAGACGATTGCTATAAAACAATTATCATTAGTTACTTCAGTAAAATCAATTATATCCGCATTACTTACTTTTTCCCGCTTTGGTACATACCGCAGCGGCTATAAGCACCTAAAACAACAAAATTTATGCAATAAGTTTCGAGTATGATAATATTGTTCTAGGGAATGTCAATGTTGTTATAAAGAAAATTATTAACACAGAAAAAAATAGTTACCATTATGGCTAGGTTTTTTTGAAAAATCTAGTAACAATAAGGTGTACTTTCAAAAATTAATCAAATTTTGCATAACATTACACCCAGAAGACACACACACCAAGATGACGTTGACGTGTGCCGTTTTAGTGACTTTTGTTATGATAATGACATCTTGGTGCAAAACGAAAAGTCCCACATAAAACTCAGAGACGGGCCCAAATAAACCTTGCCAAATACAATACAAACATTTATTTTTAAATATTTTATCGGTCCTGCGTTGGTATGATAGTGAAAACTAACATAATGGATTTTATCCGCGATCGCTACTCGCAATAGATAACTGCTAAATTTAAAATGGTTGACTTTAAGAAGGAAAACAAACCGCTTGCGATAAGTTTCTATAGTGTGTTAATTTGTTGTTATTTAATATTTAAAAATTCAAAATTAGTATTGCTTTTAGAAGAAATTGATATTTTTTAAATATTTAGATAAACAAAGTCGACCAATTGAAGACGGAGAGGCACTTTTTATGGCAACCCACTTTATAATGAGTAGTTGCGTAAAAATAGAAGCGGGCAGTGAAGTATCAAACGTTGAACTACCATCCATGCACAGGAGTTTTTGCACCTTTAGTGAATGTTAGTACTAGTAGGAAATAGTTTAGTATACATTTTAGTGTGAGTGTTCTTCTTGAAAAATAAATTAAAATTGAAAACATTGAATAAAATTTTCGGCTTATGTTTACAATCGTAGGCACTTTATTCACCTCCCCATGGAAATAATATCATGTTAAGTAATACAAAACCAATGACAATATAAAACTAAATCATTTTATTCGTTTTACCGCGTGCTGTCTTCACCAAAATGTTATCATTTGTTTTTTTGACAAGTTCAGATGTGTCATTTTTTTAAAGTAATTTTTACAGTTTAATCTACAGTTACCTAACTAAAGTCAACAATAAAATTTGAAAAAAAAAACAGAAAAAATACTACTATTCGGTTACGCGAGTGGTATGGAGGGGCGGCATTACAGGATGTTGCAAGAGGGTCAAAGCCACATTTTTAAACGGCTTGGCGTCGTAAATTTGTTACACATGGATGCTAAAGACATTCGGCGTTCCCCGTTGGTTTCACAGTTCCTAGTGCCACAGACTGTAGTTTAACGATTGCCCGAGGTGTTAGCATGAACAATCGGGACCGACGGTTTCACATGCCCTCCAAAGCACGGTTAAACTGCATGTTAACCAACTATATGAGTCACTTATCAAAGACGTGACCAGGCGGGATCGTTGCTTAACTTTGAGTACCGTTTGACCGGTACCCGCAGCTCTCCGCTATGCAGCTAACTTCTAATTCTATTCATTAGTAGGTAAATGGCTACAATAACAAAATTAGACGTGTATAAAACCCACAAACACAAACCTTAGCAGATCAACGCTTCTTCAAAGTTGAACCCAGAGATGGTGACAAACGTTGTAGTACCACTGCATTTCGTAACATCAACAAAATAAAAAGTAAGTAAAGCACTCGCCTGGACTTCCCATGATTTAAAAATGTTTATCATATTTTCAAAAGTCATTTTGTATACGTTCTAATTGTAGCCTTTTTTTAAATAAGATAATAGGGATGTTTAGGATTAACAGACACCAAAGACAATTTAAAAAAATTGTTTACTGACTTTAAAAGCTTACAAAGTTAACACAAATTGTGTGGCCCGTTTTTTTGCAATATTTTTTTTTTAAAGATTTTTAATTCTGAAAAAGCACTTTTTTCGATTTCAGATTTTTTTAAATCTTATTTTTCTGATGAGTTTGTCCCCATTTTTAATTCGGCATGATAATCATCCGTTAAGGAGATATGGGAAAACGAACAAACAAACTCACCCATCCACCACAGACATAAAAAAACATGTAGTGAGTTCTTAAGGGCTCAAGCATGTATTTAGTTTTGTAAAAATTTTGAAATCGAAAAGTTTTATGAAACCTAGTAATAGAATAGGTTATAAAATTATAAATTGATAACTGCTACGTGTAAAGCTTAAAAAAAATAAAGTGCTATTTAATGTTTAAGCCACCCCTGGATTTGGGGACAACAGCAAAATCACTAAATAACTGTAGTTCAGTTGACCTATACACAATGTTTATCGTACATAATGTACCAAAATCATCTGGTAATAATTTTAAATTCTTTGAAATGAAAGATTTGACTTTGTTTGTGTTTGTATAACATTTGTGAGTATATTCTACAGTTTTAGGAGTTTATAAAGCACACGATGCAATGTAAAAGTTGTATTCCATTTTTAGATCTTTTTTGATGTGCACTGTACAACAAGCCAAACAAACATAGCTTAGTAAAATGTCAAGAGTGATTTTTTAATGTATTTTTGCAATGATAATTGTTAAAAGATTTTGTTGAATTACTGAACACGCAAAGAACGGCCTAATTCACGTTTTCAAATTTATATTTGTTTCTTTCCAAGTACATCTTACACAGCAGAAGTTTAAACATTTCCTAGAACTTTTTTAAGGGTTTGTATCTTAAATTGTACTAATTCTAGTTGTGTAAACTTGGATTTATGTTGATGTAGGCGTTTTTAGCTATTTCCTGGTCAGCATACAAATCGAGTTTATACTTAAGCACTTACCACAACTTTAAAATGTCAGAAAATAAACGGAAAAGGTAATATTTTCGTTAATTTTGATAGTGTATCACTTTAAGCTAATAATTTACAGGAGCGAAGATCATTACGGATCCCATTATAAACCTTTGAACCAATTACAAAGTCACAACGCCGACAATTCCATTTTACAACAGCCAATAAATGTAAATCCTTTGATTACACATGGAGAACAATTTGTTGAAGCCGAACAAGTGCAGTTATTGAATGGTAATGTAACGAATAACCAAAATACGCAGTCAAATCTTGTATACATTATTTTGCCCTCCGGTGTGAATCAAACGCAAAGTGTTTTACAAGGCGTTCAAACTGTGTTGCTTGTACCAAAAGACGAACAGGCCACTTCAGGGGACGGCCCTCCACAACTTCACTATTACATGCCACAGAATGAGAAGTCGGATCACAAATCAAAGAGTCACGATGATGAAGATATAGTTTTTATAAAAGATGTTAAGGTGTTAAAAAGTGAAGATGATCAAGAATTAACTTCTCAGTATCTGCAAAGTCCACAAACTGACCCTTTGCAGATCCACACTATTCAGGATGGCAACAATGTCAGCTACACTATAGTACCGACGTATGAGGAAGTCCAACAGGCACCAACAGGAAGTGTGTTTGTGTTAGACAACAGTGATTTACAAAAAGTACAACAAGCAGAGAACACTACAGATTCACTAAAATATAAGATGCAGTTTAAATGTGATTATCCAGGGTGCATACTTACTTTCCCATCCGTTTATGAAAAAAAAATTCATGCAGACACCCACATTTTTCCAGCAAGCACCGAATTTAAGTGTACTATTTGTAACATGGTGTTTGATCGAGCTACTGATAGAAACAAGCATGTTGATTCTCATGCAGTGGTTAATACTTACAAATGCAAAAATTGTGAAAAAGCGTTTCCTTATTACACAACTCTAGTAAAACATATTAACGAGGAAAAATGTTCTAGCTATAAATCTTACTCATGTCATTACTGTGGCGTGCAGTTTGTAGATGCCGATGATCTTGAGAAACATCAAAAGGAGAACATGAAATATTGTGTATGTCGGGCCAAAATTTGCAGTGAACAGGCGTTTGAATTACATACTTCTTTATGTACTGTATATAAGCAAAAAATGGGTAGAGCTAAGAATTTAAAACGTAAAAAATCCCACACCAGTAATGATGTTATTGTTCTAGATTAAACCAATATTAAACGGTAGTTTCTTATTACAACTAATTTACATACTATTCAGCTGCAAGACAATTATTTCATTAATTATATAAAATGTTTGGGTTTTACACCTATTTCACAGTTTAACCTTTCGAGGCTCGCTTTGTGGAGTGGCAGTTCGTGCCGGAACATTTTTCAAGGTTAATTGTGTATTTCCCACTCCAAGAAACTGTCATCTTTTGTACCTTCCTAAGTTGACTAACTGGGTGTTGGTCTAGGTCTAGAGTGGCATCTCGATACCTGCTTTTGTTTTATTTGTGCGTCCGCAGCGAGCACACCTGTCCTGGAAAATTCTTTAGCATTCAGCATTCCACATATATTTGTAAGGAGTGCTATTCTGATCAGAGTTGAAGTGTTTATTTTACATAAATCTTTGTTAATGTACTTTTTGTTTTAACTTTTTACATTCAAATATATTTTTATTTTGAGTTATATGCAATTACATGTTATACAGGGTGTTCATTTGAAAACTTCCCAACCCCACTATCTCGGTGCACAATAGGGGTGTTCAAAGTTATCGATATATCGATAACTATCGATAAGTTATCGATATATCGAATAACGATAACAAAATTTTTAGTTATCGATATATCGATAACTTATCGATAAGTTATCGATAACGTAACGATAACTTATCAATAATTTATCGATAACGTATCGATAACATCAATAATTTATCGATAACTTATCGATAATTTATCGATAATTTATCGATAACTTATCGATAGCTTATCGGTAACTTAGCAATAACTTACCGGTAACTTGTCGATAAGTAACAAAAAACAGAAGAAAAAAGTTGAAAAAAAACTATAATCAAAAAGTTTACGTTTTTAATAATTTTCGTTGTTTTCAAATATCAAAGTGTGTCAAACTTACAAACTATGTAATGCTTGAAAAATAGTAATGTACTTTTGTTTCTGATATTTTTTTGTAAAATGACATTTCAAAAACGGTTTTTTCTTAATAACTCTGTTTTGAACATTTTACTATCACTTACCGTTAGTAATCTTCTACAGACAGGCTTAAAAGTTTTCTTGTATTTTCTAAAATGATGTATTCTATTCTAATCTAATCTTATACATCATTCTAAATACCAGACTTTAAGTTCCTTTCGTTAAAATATCTTAAATTATAAGTTATCGATACGTTATTGATCTGTTATCGATAACTTATCGATAAATTGTCGATATGTTACCGATGTTGTATTGATAAGATATCGATAAATCATCCATAAGTTATCGATAATTTATAGATGAGTTCTCGATAAGTTATCGATAAGTTATCCATAAGTTATCGGTAAGTTATCGATAAGTTATCGATAAGTTATCGATAATTTATCGATAAGTTATCTATAAGTTATCGATAAGTTATCGATAACTTATCGACAAGTTATCGATAAGTTATCGATAACTTATCGATATATCGATAATTATCGATACTTTTTCGCAAAAAGTTATCGATAACAAAAAACAGTTATCGAACACCCCTAGTGCACAAGGCTTTCTGAAAAAATCGCCGAGACACGTCAACAGTATTACCGGGGGGGGGGGGGGACATATTTTTACATAATAGTGACATAACACGTTTCATCCCCCTACCCCCCAGAACCACCTCCTTAAAAATTTTAAATGGCAAGGGGGGTTATTCCATTTCAAAGGTCTTCGTATTACCTACATTTAGGCGTTTTGTTTTTTAAAATCGGTCGATTCGTTTTTGAGATATTAAGGGAAAAGTGTTTGAGTTTATTAAAACAAAAAGGAGTGTGTATACTTATTGATAACATTTTTATTTATAATCAGTATTAAAAATACAAATAATTATTGGAAATAAAAAATTATTTGGAATGTTATTATCTCAATAACTGCTCAAAATGCTGCCCATTGTTGGCTACGCAACAATATAACCGTTGTTCAACGTGTTCCCTGACGTTTTGGAAAATATGTCTTGGAATTGATCGACATTCTTCAATTATTCGTTGATGGAGCTCGGCTATACTTTGCAGTTGAGGCGTATAAACAACCGGTTTTAAATGGCCCCACAGAAAAAAATCTAAGGGAGTTAAGTCGGGGGACCTAGCTGGCCACTCTATAGCTCCTCTTCGATCTATCCATTTACCAGGAAATGTATTCTGCAACCACTGCCGAACCGGTAAAACATAATGAGGAGGGGCACCGTCTTGCTGAAAGTATAGTTGTTCCTCATCAAGTAGTAAATTACCATCTGCACCACGTTGATTTTCAACTGCTTCAGTTATTAGTGGATTAATAGCATTTTCCAACATGTCTAAATACACTGCACCATTCAAATTTCCTTCGATGAACAAAGGTCCAATCACTTGATCTCCTAAAATACCACACATTAAGTTTTTCGGGATACTGAGTATGTCCTTCTGTAAAAATGTGTGGATTTTCGTTACTCCAATATCTACTGTTGTGTCTATTTACACATCCGTTTAAATGAAATGTGCATTCATCACTGAAACAAGTATTCTTCAATATTTCATTATGATTATTAATCATGCCAGTCATTTGTTCACAAAATTCAATTCTCCTGTCAAAATTGTCTTCATTTAGCTCATGGCAGATTTGCATTTGGTAGGGATGAAATTTATGAAGTTTTGTTACTTTATGAACTGAACCTAATGAAATGTCAGTTGCGGCGGCAATTTGGCGGATCGAACTTCTGGGGTTTATACCAAAATGTCCTAATATCTCAATTTGAGTGGCCTGATTTAAAACTCTGGGATCAGTAGGTTTTCTATTCAAAACAGATCCAGTCTCAGTAAAGTTTGCTATAAGGTCTAGGACATACCTATGGGATGTGGACTTATCTGGATGCCGTTCATTAAACGTAGCTGCGGTTTGTCGAGCACATTGATTTTCAGCTCCATAAATTAACACAATTTCAACTTTTTCACCCAAAGTGTATCCCATTTTTAATAATTATCAAGAGAACTTTACAAATTTACTAAATATCAATACGCGCCACACTAATTATAGTACTTTAAATAAACATCAACAATTAATGCCAAACACTTTGACAAGTACTGACAAGAAAAACATCCAATAATGCATTATGACAACAGCGTCCTATGCGTTTTACAAGCTCCTTTTTGTTTTAATAAACTCAAACACTTTTCCCTTAATATCTCAAAAACTAATCGACCGATTTTAAAAAACCAAACTCCAAAATGTAGGCAATACGAAGACCTTTCAAATGAGGTATCACATAACCCCTCTTGCCATTTAAATTTTTTAAGGGGGCGGCTCTGGGGGGTAGAGGGATGAAACGTGTTATGTCACTATTATGTAAAAATATGTCCCCCTCGCTAATACTGTTGACGTGTCTTGACGATTTTTTCAGAAAGCCTTGTGCACCGAGATATTGGGGGTGGGAAGTTTTCAAATGAACACCTTGTATATGATCGATTACATATTTTTCCAATATTAACTTATATTTTTCATTTTTCCTACGGAAATAAATGCAAATAAAGTTTATAAATTTTTTAAACATCTTATTCATTATGTGCGATGATATTCAGGTCTAAATTTAAGAAAAAACATTTTTTCACATAGCGGACTCAGTCTGCGACAAGCACCTATTGACTGAAATAAAACGCAAGCCTCGAGAGGTTAAACAGTTTTGTTTATTACCTTAATACTTCACCATAGCTGCTAAAAGTGGCTGTTATGTTAGTATTAGGGAATTGTTATTATTCAGTCATCGATATGAAACTTGCTTAAATGGCTTATTATATATTTGTTATATTGAATTAAATTTGTTATAAAGAATTAAATTTTTATAGCTATAATAAAAAAATATTTTTCTCATATTTCTCAGTAATATTCTTATGCCGGGTTTTCCTAATTTAATGAAATTCAAAATAAAGTTGTATCCTCTCTCTCTTGCAGTGCCATATCCCATTTGGGGCGTTGGCTACCTCTCTTCTATGTCTGTGTTTGGTGCGCGGCGATAGATAATTTGCACAGACAGACATAGGGGACCTACAGTTTAACGTGGGCTCCGAACCACAAGAGAGAGGTTTTCCTGGGGAAGAATCCACCTCGCTGGTTTCCCGTTGCCTTGCGAGGGAGAACGACCGGGCCGGGGATCGAACCCGGATCCGCTGCATTGGTAGCCTGCGCGCTTACCACTGAGCTGCGGCCGCTCTCAAAAAAGTTGTATCCAATGACTCTTATTTCAATTTGATCAGTATGGTTATGGTTTTGCAAATTATCATATAAATTGGAAGTTTTCAAGGACACTAAATTTTTAGTTTTACTATACAGCAAAGTTCGCACAAAATTAGGGTACAAATCAAAATTAGATTGTAAGTGATTAGAACTGACAAATACTAAAAATAATTCTGTTATTTGTTTGTTGCGACTCAAACTTCTTGCAAAATCACCACTTATAAAGAATATTATTGCAGGATTATCTTTAAAACTTCTGATTTTATTTGATGCATGTACATTGTATTTTTATGTAATAGAGTTTAAGAATAAAGTCTTGTTATAAACTATCGCTTATTTATTTGCACATTTATAACTTTTGTATTTATTAAAATAAGAATTTGAAATTTTAGAAATTTAATGTACAGTTATAAAAAATTTATCACTTTTTTGACAGAAAAAGGCTATAAACTGGATGAATCTACTTCTCCTAAAAATTTAAATGTGATATTAAAAAGTTGAGCATGCAATATGGAAAAAAACGGTTTGTACTACAAAGAGAGTGTCATTAAGCATATGTGGAACACAACGGCTAAGTTAGTTCAAGAAATGTTTTTGAACAAACGGTATATCAAAGTAAACCTGTTTAGTGATCCGATATTTAAGTCAGCACGGGAGCATGTCCTGAAAAAAGAACCAGCAACACAGTGACACTTGCCGAAACAGAATACCTAAATATGATCCGAATATTAGTTGAAAATACACCGGATGGTTTGCAAAAGATGTTTTATTAATAGCTTCTTACGAACTAGCTTGGCGTGGTGGAGACGGCAGTAATTAATGTGGAACACAACGGCTAAGTTAGTTCAAGAAATGTTTTTGAACAAACGGTATATCAAAGTAAACCTGTTCAGTGATCCAATATTTAAGTCAGCACGGGAGCATGTCTTGAAAAAAGAACCAGCAACACAGTGACATTCGCCGAAACAGAATACCTAAATGGTCCGAATATTAGTCGAAAATACACCGGATGGTTTGCAAAAGATGTTTTTTTAATAGCGTCTTATGAACTAGCTTGGCGTGGTGGAGACGGCAGTAACTGTTTCACCTACTACTTCAGACACAAACTCGACAGCAGAAGGATCCCAACTAGCTAAATAGAGTATAATTCTGCATTTGCAAAACCGGCGCAGGGGGGGTGGCGCTAAATCATTGACCGACAGCAAGTGGCTCATAAAAAATAAAGACAACATCGATCTGTTATGTAAGTTATTTTAAATATCAATATGATGGTATAACTAGTCATAAACACTGTGCTTGTATTTAGATTGTATTACCTACTTAAAATCTAAGAGATTAAAAAAACGTGAAAGGAGCGGATTTTTTGAGACCGAGTCCGTTTTGGCATAAGGTTGAGGTGTTTGGTACAAAAACAGCCCAGTTGGGATAAATAAAATAAATATAGGTTAAAATCTTTAGCAGAAAAGACTGCTTTGGATGTAAAATGAAGAAAGATTCATAAATCATTCGATACACTCTTTAGCTGTGAGTTCCTTGGCAAAAAGTGGGGCGGAGAGCAACAGCTCATGAAAATAACGGGGCACCAGAATATCAATTCCACACAATCGTATTTCCAGCTTCATGAGGAGCACCATCATTCAGTTGTCAATCAAATGAAAAGCAAAATCACAAAAACAAGCACGACTTCGACATCGGTCAGTAGTGTTGACAATATTGATCTATCAAGCGATTTGACAACTTTTGAAAAAATACTGCACAAGGATTGGTAATATTAATTTTTTAAATTGTACTTTAAATTTTTATTCCAAATAAGTTATAATTATTGTGTTTGTACGAAAATTGAATTTTTCCTAATAAAAACTTCATTTATTTAAAATTGTTACTTAAATACCCCCCAGAAAGATACATCCACTCCCTACTTTTTTTATTGGCCAAGATACACCAAATTCTGGATTTTCATTCGTCAATTTTTGACAGATTGTTGTTACGTTCCCATACTTCTACTGAAGTAAGGAAAGTTATGATTTCATGCAAATTTTCAAATTTTAGATTTTAACGGAAGTATGCGTTTTGGGATTCAAGGAACCCAAAAAAGTGGTTTTTAAAAAATGTCTGTGGATGGGTGGGTGTATGTGTTCGTTCCGCTGTATCTCTGGAACACCTTGCCTAATTTTTATAAGAGTTGGTGTGTGGAAGTTCTTTAGTTGCAGGTAGTTCATTGTAAGGTCGTTAATCAGAACTGGAAACGGAAATTAGACCTTTTTTTTGGTATAGAATTTTTTCTAAACATTATTTTGAAATTTTGAATACATAGCGTCTTAGTGCATCTAAAGACAAATCAAATGCCTTTTTCCAAATGCTGTATTTTTAAAATGAAGGGTGCTACGAGTTTTTGAAAATTGTAACTTTAATGCCGGATTACTCAAAAACAAAATATCCAATTAATACAAATTGTCATATTATTTGATGGCCCTTAATAAGCATAATCAAGTGAAGTAAAATATTTTTGGAAATGTTAGTATTTCATATATACTAGCGGCTCAAAATTTTGCTGCCCACATCATTTTTTTTAACTTTCTGTGCCAATAGAGTTTGCCATGAATTACAAATTTGTTTTTTACTTATCTCTCAAATTTTACTCCAGGAATTTTTGAAGATGGCTATTTGAAATACTTTATTAGGATCAGCAAGAATTTTCAACTATTTTAAAAATTAAAGAAAAAAAAACGATACTTTTTAATATCAACGTGTTTCCTGGCAGTTGCGTGATTTTAACAATTCCTATCAATTAAAAGCAATAAAAAAAAATTTCATTCATTCTTTGCATAGTTTTGATAACTCTATAAATAAAAAGTTATTATAACCAGTTTTGACCCGAGGTTGAGAGTGCACTACCTATCTAGCGCTTGTACGAAGTTGGCATGCGCACTGTGGGTAACCTATGCCTTGGGTCTGGAGCGGCTTGTACGGGCTGGAGATGACTAAATGTAAAAAACAAATCACTTCTTGACACGAGAATATTTAAAACGTAAAAAGTATGGGAAAGTACCAGCGACCTGTTTCGCCCATTTTTAAGGGTAGTATACTTGGTCAGCATAATTCAAAGGGTGCGCTGACTGGATATTGAGAGGAGTGCTAGAGCACTCACATTTCATATTTAAATTTATCTATCAACACCCTCTCCTCCCATAAAATATCTTTTAAGGATAGTTTACTTTTGTCCAGCAAAATTCAAAAGTTGCTGACAGAAAACAAAACTACTGATCGATTGAGCATTTATAGTCAAACTACATTTTTCATATTTTATATTCGTATATACCTAACTATCCTCAACCTATGGACAGTTTAGTCTGGAAAATTTGAAATTAATGTATATTTTAAACAAATGGGCTGGTAAAGCGCATGTTATATTTATTATAAACCTGATACATGGCTTAAAATTTCAGTTGAAAAAAAATATATTATAACATAATAGCCGATCTGTGCAAGCGTGATATTCCTATCATCTCCTAGTTCCCCCACCTCCCATTGATTATTTCTTCAAAACCCTACATATTTCTAGTTCAAATTTGGTATGAACACTAAATTAGTTTTTAACGAATAAACATTGTTTGCAATTACAAAATGCCAGATAAAATCAGCAAACTCCTTCAAAAATAAGCGGTAGTGTGGGGTGTCTAGTTAAATAGAGGCGGCGCATTAAAATAAGAAGCTCAGATATACATTCTATTCATACCCAATAACCCATCAACACAACTCAACAGCCTATCTGCACATACGGGATATCGCTACTAACCCCTGGTTACTAACTACCTACCATCAATTATTTTCTGTTTTCAAAAATTCACGCAATTTGACTTTGTTAAAGTATGTTAGGAATAACTTTCCATTGAGAAAAAACCTGTTGGAGGTTTCCTTTTCGTTGATTACCTGAACAGTTCAATTAAGTACCTAATGACCAGAAAACGACGCAGTCAGCAGCCTTCTTTTTAGAGTCGGCAACTTTTGTATTTTGCTGAATAAGAGTAAACTACCCTTAATAATGGGGCGAAGGCAAACGCATTTTATTATGGGTGCATGAGTGTGAGTGTGTTCATAGGTGAATATAAATATGTATTATGAGAATTCTAGTTCTACTCCAAATACCCCGTCAGCAGCTTTAAAATTGTGTTGACCAAAACCAAACTGTACCGTTAATAATAATAGGAAGAGGGCAAAGACATGTTTTATGGAAGCTTGGAACCTGTTAATGGACAAATAATGTGAAAGATGAATAGAATACTGTAGCTTTAGTCTATACTACATACTCGCTAAGTCAGCAGTTTTTGAATTTTGCTGACCGAGAGTATAAACTACCCATTTAATAATAGGGTGGGGGCAAAAATAGTTTATGGAAGAATGGAGGGTTGTTAGGTAGGTAAATAACAATATAAAATATAAAAATTCTAGCTTTAGTCTAAATGACGAGTCAGCTGACTCTTTTCCCATTCAGCAAATTAGACACAACCCATGTACTGTCTTGCTTCTATTTAAACTTAACTAGCTAGAACTCAAAAAATAGTAGGTATATTTCTGAATTCTGATTGTGATTAGGTAAATAAATTAGTATAGGTTTTGTATTGGGGTTGGTCACGTTAGCTGTATGGATGGGTTGTATAAATAATAATATTGAAAGTCGTGTTAAAAATGTATAGGACTAGGAGAAAGTTTTTTAATACTTTGAGCCTCAAGTCTAAAGTTCACAATTTGAACTTTTATAAATACCAACTCTTCAGACCATGTCATTATTTTTTTATTGATTCTAGTTAAGGCAGTTTAATTTTAACCAAACATGAGTTCTGTTCTCCTCAAAACATTAAGTACATCAGCTTTAAGGTGTATGAAAGGTAATGAGTTGTTTGTAGACCCACTTTTAAATCTAACCTTAAAATTTTAATTTAACTCGCTACAACTGTTCCTGAAATTTGGGCATAATTAAAATTTGTAATTGCAGCAAGAAGTAGCATCACTTTAGCAAATATGTCATCTAAAAGCAATTTTGAAACACTTTCGGTTACCGTTCCAAAACCGTTCGTATATCACGTTGAACTAAACAGACCAGATAAAATGAATGCTATGAATGGAGCGATGTGGATGTAAGTATTAATTTGAAAAAGTTTTTTGGCTGTTAACAATTTCATTGTAGTGAAATCGGCAAATGTTTTAAGGAGTTACATTCAGACCCTGATTGTCGAGTAGTAATCTTATCAGGAGCAGGAAAATTATTTACATCTGGTTAATAATTGTACAATATTGTTTTATTTGAACTATATCTAACTTAAATTTTGAAGGTCTTGACTTTAAGAATGCCATGAGTATGGGTCAACAAGTAGCGGATGTTGATGATCCTGGAAGGAAAGCTAAAGTCCTGCTTAATTTTATAACGTTATATCAGGAAAGTATGACACAGTTAGAAAAATGCAATAAACCTGTATTAGCTGCAATTCATTCTGCATGTATTGGAGGCGGAACTTCAATAATAACAGCTGCCGATATGAGATATTGCACTAAAGATGCTTGGTTTCAAGTTAAAGAGGTAAATCTTCTTTAGTTATAGCTTTTTGTTTTTATTTTTATGTGTTAATTTAAATAGGTGGTATTAGGCATGGCTGCAGATGTAGGAGTTTTGCAAAGGCTACCAAGAGTTGTCGGATCTGATAGTCTTGCCAGGGAGTTATGTTATACGGCTCGTAAATTGCCTGCAGCTGAAGCATTAAGTTGTGGGCTCGTTTCAAAAGTGTTTGAAGATAAAGAAAGGTATAGAAAATAATTGTATATAACAACTGTTAATTACTTTCGAAATTTGATTTCAATTTAACACGTTAATCGCCACGTGAGGCTAACGTGCATCTCAACTTTTTTGTAAGCTGCGCCGTGAGATTCTAAGTTGCATCACACGTCGTAATGTTTTCTAGGCCGCGTGAGAATTCGTAGCTTCTCGCTATTCATATGTTAGCATGGGTAAGTTGTTATATGCGGCCTCGCATACCCAGCAATGCTTTTACCCCGGCGATAACATAAGTTAAGTAATGAAGTTAAGCATGTAAAAAGCCAATTTCCCCAGAAATAACAGTTGGCCCCCAAAACCCATTTTTCAGTTAGTATTGCGGCGATTAACGTGTTAAAAGAAATATATGTTTTTCGACTTATAATGTTTTCTTTTACAGCATGTTGAAAGGTGTGTTGGAAGTGGCTGAAGATATTGCAGCAAAGAGTCCTATTGCCGTTCAAGGAATTAAAAATAGTCTTGTGTACTCCCGAGACCATGGTGTACAAGAAGGACTTGATCATATTGTAAGTTGCATTGAAAGTTCGAAAAAAATAACTTAATTTAAAATTTCAGGCTAATTGGAATCAACTTATGCTACAAAGTGAGGACTTTATTAATGCAGTTGTTGCATTAGCAACAAAACAAGGTGATATTACATTTTCCAAACTGTAATAAGAAAACCAGCATAATTTGATGAATATACAATTAATTTAAATATTGTTTTTCATTTGATGTGTATCTTTTTTTATTAACTGTATTAAAACCCCTTTTATAAACTATGCTGAAGTATATATACCTATTGTGATTAATTAATTTAGGTAATAATAAACAATACATATTTTCTTTATCTATGACTTTTAAGTTTTCAAAACACCCAATGACTTGGTGTAAACATCAATTTGTTTTTACATTGATAGTCATAGAAGATAATTTGTGATAGTCTGGCAAACACTTTTTTTGCCAACTCATTGAAATGCCAATTTTAAAGGTTCAAAGAGCACACCAGTCAAGTTATAAAAATATAAACACAAAGGACTTTGTGGTAATGTGAAAACTGTCAGCTGTAGAGATTTTAAGCCCTTTAATATAATTTTGATCTATAAATGCAACAATTGTATAATAATTAAAACTTTTAATGGCTCTATATCACATTTTTAATGTTCATGCTTCACAGAAATGTGTAGAACTTGCATCATTGATGCTGTATAAAAATTATTTTCCTCTAGTCTTCAGAAGGGACATACAGGGTGCCCCAATAGTGTGTAATTCTTCTATAGCCTGGTTAATATCACGGAACATTAATAGATTGAAGAAAATTTAAAAAATCAACAAAGCATTTCGCCTGGACTTTCCTAAACTTGTACAAAATAATTACTATTATACAGGATGTTTCAAAAATCTTTTTAAGGGCGTGTGTCTCTCGTAAAAATAAGAGGAAACGTGTCTATTAACATGGGTCCTCAAATGTGGTTGAAATATTCCTGGATTGTTTCTGATTGTCTGAAATCCCTTTACTATTTGCTATCTAAGAACATCAATGTTGTTTACTAGCTGTAAATAGACAATTCATTTTAAATGGCCCCATAGGTATAAATCAAGCAGATTTATATCCGGTGATCGTGGCCGCTTAAGAAAAAAAAACGATACTTTTTAATGTCGCCAACGCGTTTTTCGGCAGTTACGTTATTTTAACTACGCCTATCAATTAGCTCTAGTTAAAAAACATATTTTTCATTTTTTGTATACCTTAGATAATTCCTCAAATAAGCTATTATAGCAATTTTTGCCTGACATCCAAAGCGGAATTTGTGATTAGCTGTAGGGCGCGGCACTTACCTTGCTTTCGTGCAGTTAAGTTGCTGCTACTATGCGTATACAGATACGATACGGAAACCAATTGCACAGCTATCGCAAATTCTTATTCTCGCTGCTTGTTTTGTTAGAAATCTAATAATCGATGAACTATACAACCTTATAATGTTAAAAAAATGACACTTGTGCAAATATGGCAAGTATTAATACCTAGTATGGGAAAGTCCACTGGAAATTAACACTTCAGCTTTTATCTTTATTTTAAATGCTTCCATTGTTTTTTTTGCACTTCATTAGATACTAATTACTAAGTACATTTTACTTTTTTAACTTTTTATTATTGATAATTTATAGCATTTTAAAAATCAAAATACCCTATTCATAAACATCCAGCGGAGTTGGTAGAGCTAGGTCCTTGCACATCCGCATGCATCATTTAAGAAACGACATTCTTTACAACTTCAAATTGCATCCCTATAATGACCTTTTTTTCTCATACAATATAAGTTAAATCTTTTATCAATTCCCAAAATGTTTTTGAAAACATTTAGTACTTTGCTAATAATTTTTATTAACTAATTTTGCGAGTAGTAATCTTTTATTGATCGTGATTCATAAGAAAAAAATGTGTGATTATTTGTGTTAACGATTAAACACTCTTTGTTTGTCAGCTTTTTAAATACCTGCCTTTCCACAAAAATTACTATAAGTGGTAAATGTAATTACTTTAAGTACTAACTTTACAGCAGCAAATAATAAAATTACAATGATTTAAGTAATTAAACTATCAGTATGTTACGTAGAATGGTAAAAAGAAGTACTTATGCGTTATGTTTGATCGAAAGATAATGATTTTTATAGTGTTATACCTGAAACATTTTTAGAAAACAGTACCTTCTCCTTCCAATCAAAAAATTCTGACAACGTCCATTTAGCAATTCATTGCATTTATATTTGACATTTTTAGCACAACTCAGTTCGTTTTTTAGGAGGAATAAGACATGAAATATAATTTACTCTAGGATTTTGATACGGAATAGTACATAAACATTGCAGGATAAACACAATAAAATTGCGACGTCATCAATTGTCTATGACGTGCATCGGCTGATTCTGTACACCAACTATAGTCGAACCACAGATTTCTAATAAAACTATTAGAAATCTGTGCATCGAACAGTTTTTTTGCTTACCTATACATTCATAATTAAGTGGGGATAAGTATTGATTTCATAAGTAGTATAATAAGTGTACGTTTTAACGCAGATTTTTTTTGTTTAATTTTTTTAAACAAATGACATCGTTTTTAAAGTCTTTGTTTTCAAAACACTCATTTTTTAATCAAAAACTCCTAAAAATACAAACATTTTTTTTAGCGCAGATTTTTTAAAAACGCGTTTTTAGAGGAACATGGCGCGATTTTCAAGTTTTTTCGTTGAAGTTTATAAAGACTAACAAAAACTAGGATTTTAACCATGATTTTGAAGGATTGAAGTTTTTTTCATCCTCTAAAACTTTGAAAATGGACCCATCTTTCTAGCGCAGATTTTTTAAAAACGCGTTTATAGAAGGAAAAAAGCCCGATTTTGAATTTCATCCGTTGAAGTTTTCGAAATTCCTGAGACAATTTTGACTAAAAATGAACACCCCTTTTTTCCACCCATTTTTCCATTTTTTGTTTATCTTTATAGGTAAATACTGTTGTTTTTCACATCATTTTCACCCAGAAACATCATTTTTAAAAAAATCTGCGTTAGCTATTCAAGCAAAAAATCAGGCTCATTTACCTAAAAACGAATAAAAATCTGGTCTAGCTATTCAAGCAAAAATCAGGCTCATTTACCTAAAAATGAATAAATATCTGTGTTAGCTATTCTACAGGGGCTCCACGTGGAACCGGTGAAAATCAGACCCATTTACCTAAACACGCAAAAACTCAACGTTCAAGTAATCACAATAGTGTTTTACTACGCAATTCATCCCTAAAGATAAAGTTTTATTTGGTGTCCTAAAGATTTTCAAAATTTCTATTAATGTATGTATCTTATTTTTTCGAGACGCATTGAAATTTATCAGGATGAAGAAAAATATATTATTTTTGAGTCATAAATTGGTACTTAGTTTATTTGCCAAACAATTATATAAAATTGAATAAATATTCACTCTTTCTATTGGGCCATAAAAGTCATAAAATTTTTAAAACAAAAAACTGTTATACAATTATTTGGCAACATTAGAAAGTACCCTGTGCTCACCCCATGTTACGCCTATGGTGTCGTAGTATAACATGTGTCGTTAGAGGCGCCACAGTCAAGCTATACAACAGCTGTGAAGTGTCAAGTCAACCGCAAAGTTTATTCTCGAAGATTCGACAATCAGTTATAACACAGTTTTACAGTTTTTTGTTGTTTTTTTTTGTGGATATTCTGCGTGCTGGTTAGTTTTGTTTGTTTGTTTAATCTTTCACCTCTTATACCCGAAGGTGTCGAGGTCTTTTACTCCGGGTAGGCTCCTCCCTTGTGTAATAGGAGGTAGTGGGACCTTTTGGCCTTTAGACCGCTACGCCCCTGAAGTTTATGCCACCCTTCATGCACATTCATTCAATGTCATTCACACACGTGTCTAATTGTATGTTTTATGTTGTTTATGACTTTGTTACTTGTCCTGGTCAGTCAGTAATCAAGGCAAGCGCCGTTAATTGTAACCCAACGTCGAATGGTTACCGAGCTCGATACCGATCCACAGAATTACAGAAAAAATTTCTGCTTCTTCCAGGATTTGAACGGAGAACTCATGCATTGTGAGCCTGATCGTCTACAACTGGACCACCCGGACTTGTGTGCTGGTTAGTTATCTAATATTAATATTTACCATTTACAATTTAAAATTTGTTTGTTTTGTCTTTATGGCGGGAGCAAATGTGAACCCCATGCCTTGTGTTGATAATCAACGGGACACAGTAATCAGAGCAACTCAGATATTTGAACAAAGATGTTTGCCAGAATTTATTGTGGCCAGCGTAGAGGCACAAAAATATCCTAGTAACGTGCCGTGCCGCTGGAGAGTCACTTATAAATATATAGATCCAAATCGCCAATATGAAGGGGGAGAATATGCTAAACGTCTAGTTAGAAGATTTGATGCTGTTAAACCCGAACGTACTAACATGATGAAGCCAGCAATAGGTCTTGTAACAGTTATTAATGATGGTCCTTCTTATGTTATACACTATGGCGTAATTTGTGAGTGCGTATATGATGAGGCTCCTTATTTTGGTAGTAATGACGACAATCCAATTTTCAACATTAATGAAATTTTTTCATATTAATATGTATTGGATATAGAGAAGCTAAATGTAAAAAAAACTGGTAAAAAAAACACTTCAATCTTTTGTAATTATAAAGCTTTGTTAATAAAATTTTTATATACTTATGTATGATCTTTGGTTTAATTTGTATCTTTTAACAACTGAATGTATTGTGTTATATTAAGTTCTGGAAGGACAGGGATAACAACCCAGCCTATCAACACCACTATTTTTCCAAAAATTACCTGCTACGGTCCAAGGGATCAATACGTCCATTCAGTTTTGTACCTTTAAACTGTTTGGTTGATTTTTTTAAATTTTTATATTAAAGTTTACCATATACTTGACTCGCTGTCTTCTAATTTCATCTCCTCAATAATATTGAATAAAATCGAAAAGGAATGAACCTAATTTATTAGCAGCTAATGAAACAACTTTGGGATATAGAGCATTAGTCCTTTCTGGGACACTTTATCAACTGTGTGTTCTGTATTTAGTTATGTTTTAATACAAACAGACCGAAATACCTTGAAATTCAGCACAGCTTCATAAAGCGAAGGCGAATTTTAACTTTTTTAATATGCTTTAAAAACAGGAGAAATTCTTTAAAAATGTTACTTTTTAAATATACCTTAAAAACAGGATAAAATCCTTGAAATATTTGCTTTTTAAATATACCTTTAAAAATAGGGCAAAATCCTTAAAAAACAAAGTGTTCTGAAGGGACCTTACTAGTTAGTAGTTGTCAACCGTTTTGGTTGACACCCCAATATCCATTTTAAAATCCTTAACAAATTTTTTTATCAATAAATGGAAACAATAATAAAACAATTGGTTAGCGATCTTAGCTTATCAAAATTATTTAAATATTTTAATAACTCCAATGTTAAACAATACGTTATTGAAGAAATTCGTAAACGAAATTTAAATTGGATTAGAATAACAAAAAATTACAAATTATCTGAAGAATTTATGAGAGAGTTTCAAGATCAAGTTGATTAGTGGTATTTTTCAAGGAGGAAAAAATTATCAAAAGAATTTATTAGAGCATTTAAAGATAGAATTGATTGGAAAAATATTTCAGCGAATCAAAAATTATAAGAAAATTTCAAGATAAAGTTGACTGGAGAGAAATTTCTTGGGAGCAAAAATTATCTGAAAAGTTTATTAGAGAATTTCCAAACAGATTTAACTGGAACGGTATTTAAAAAAAAAACAGAAATTAACAGAAGGCTTTATTAGACAATTTCAAGACAAAATAGATTGGGAAGCTATTTCATTCTTAAAAAAATTATCCGAAAAGTTTATTAGAGAATTTCAAAACAAAGTTCATTGGAGAAATACTTCATGGACTCAAAAATTATTAGAAGACTTTATTAGAGAGTTCCAAGATAAAGTTGATTGGAGATATATATCACTATATCAAAATTTATCTGGAGATTTTTTTATAAGAGAATTTCAAAATAAAATTTCTTTCGATAATTTAAAGAATAATAAAAAAATATCTAAAAAGGTTTTAGATGAACTATTCAAACCATACCTATTAATTAATGAAGAAATTAATGATGATTGTCCCATTTGCATTAACACGTGTTGTCATCCAGTTAAAACAAGATGTAATCATATATTTTGTAAAACTTGTTTAGATAGATGGTTAGATGTAACTAATAATTGTCCAATATGTAGACAACCATTACAACTGAATTATCAGTACATACTGATAAATGATGCTAATAGAATGTTTCCAAGTAGAGTGGTTCCAATTAGTTATTTTCATTAAAGCATTAATAAATGAATAGCCAATCCAAAGTACGTAAAAAGTGTAGACAACCATTACGATTCACTATTAAACAAATACAAGAAAAATGTTGGAATAAAAATATCAAAATTTATGCGCTCTTCATTGACTTTCGACAAGCATATGATACAGTTAAAAGATCAAAGATAATAGAAGTATTAAAACAAATAAACTGCCCAAGAAACTGCAGAGTCTAGTAAAGCTAACACTAAAAGAAACAATGGTAAAGTAAGAACGAGAAACATAGAAACAAAACAATACCCAACATACAGAGCACGTTATTTAATCTAGTACTAGAAGAAGTAATCAGGAAAAGTGATATCGAAAGAAATAGTAACATACTCAAAGGACCACATCAATGTCTAGCGTTTGCTGATGACATACTAATATTAACGAGAACAAAATATGAACTACGGAGAATAGCAAAAGCAATAATAAAAAATGCAAAAGAAGTGGGCCTCGTAATAAATGAGCAAAAATCACAATACATGGTGATGGGAGAAACGAAAGAAAAGGAGTCACTACAAATTAACATCGAAAACAAAGTATACAATCTAAAACAAGAAGATAGTGCAATATACCTAGGTACGGAAATATCGTCCAATGGGAAATTAAGCGAAGAAATAAAACGGAGACTAATAATGGGATCTAAGTGCGTGGGAGTATACAAAAAGCTATTGAGCTCAAAAGTTCTTTCAAGACCAATAAAAATTAAACTCTATAAAACAATTATAAGACCGATAGTTACATACGCGAGTGAGTGCTGGGTGATGTCAAGGCAAGAAGAGAGCAAAGTAGAAGCCTGGGAGAGGAAAATATTAAGATACATATATGGAGGAATAAACGAAGGGGGTATTTGGAGAAGAAGGACAAATAAAGAATTAGAAGACCTCTACAAAGACGCAACAATAGTCAAAATAATAAAACAAAACAGAATAAGATGGATCGGTCACTTACACAGATTAGAAAGCAAAAGAACAGTTAAGGAAGTATATAAATCAGAACCGGAAGGAAGGAACAAGCGTGGTAGACCAAGGCTAAGCTGGAGGAGAGAAGTAGAACAAGATTTGAAGAAACTGCAAATAAAAGAATGGGAAACTGTTACCCTAGATAGAAAAGCATGGAAAGAAATAGTTGAAAAAGCCAAGGGCCTTTAAGGCCTGTAGCGCTGTTGTATATAAAACCATTATGATTAGATAAGTTTTAAAATCCATTTAAACCAGTTTGTTTCATATATTTTTCTCTTGGAAAAAAATTAATATTTTCCATAAAATCTTTCTCTTTCAAGTAGACCTCTTGCTCTGAAATTTTTCCAGCTTTGAATAAACAAATCATTTGCTGATAAAATTTATAAGCGAGTTTATATTCACCAGTCATTTCAGATATTTTTAAAGATTTGTCAATTATCGTAAGTACTCCAGCTTCCAAACTTAATAAGCTTATGAGTGGTAACGCAAGTCCAGAAAGGCTAGACGTACTAAATATTAAATTTCCACAACAATTCTATTCCGATTTTTTTATAAAAATGATAGCTCTTTCTGTACACGTATAATCGCTTTTCAAGATACATCTCCATTTACTTTTTACTTTTTTTCTTCTTTCTTTTGACAGTTTTTTTGGTTGGACCACGTTTCATTTCCGATTTTTCTTTTCCGCATTCAGCACAGATTGCTGAATTATATTCACTTCCACTTTTTCCATGTTTCAGTTTTACAGGACCTTTATTTTTTGTGTGGTTTTTACACGCAACAAAATAGATTTCCTTCATTTATAATGGGGTGACACATTGAAAGAAATTTAAATTTACCATGTCGATTGAGAGGAAATTAAATTTTTGATTCCAACACTCGTTACAAATTTTTATAAACTGTTCTTTGGAAATATTTGAAATGTAATTATCGTAAATGAATTTGATATATTTAGGAGGTAATTTAAAAATAAACATGTAATCCGCGTTTCCACGTATAAATTTAGGATCAATAGCTGAAATTGAGTGAACAATATAAATACATGAAATTCATCATCAAAGATAACCAAACTCTCTGGTAAGCAATCGTCTACAGATAAAATATTTTCCCATTCGCTTTCAAAAAACAACTTGCATTTTGTGTTTTTAAAAACCTTTCTTAAGTTTTGATAAATGAGTTGATCTGGTGATCTCGTATAAATATATAAATTTTTATAGTAGACTAATTTTGAATCAAAAATAAAATTTAAAGTCAAGTGTGTTTTTCCACATCCACTTGGACCTACTATAATTCCACGAATTCTTGGCTTATCCTTACAAGTTTGACCAGCTCCGAGCTTAACTCCCTTGAATCTATTCATTTATATATAAATGATGAATTCAGAGGAAATGAAAAAATTGTATCAAAAACTGCAAAGAAGATTTGCAAAAGAGACCGACGAAAACGAACCAGTACCAGTACCATCTGACGACTATCGAACAAGATGTAATCGATGATCGACAACATAGACCAACCACTAGCAAACAAGATTGTCCGATGAGTGTCGATAAAATTATAAAAGTAAAAAATAAAATTATGGATAGAGAGATGGCGGTAGCGAATAGGGAATTTATTGAAAATAAACAGAGAGAAAAAAGGAGGACCAATTACAAAACGATTAGAAAAAATGAACAAAAATTTGGAAGAGTTGGTTGATATCAACAAATTTAAATAGATTCGTAAAAGCGATGAAAAATCAAAACTTGTAAGTGAAGAGGAAGAAGATGAAGTTTTCGAATATAGTGATATATGGAATGATTTACAAGCAGACGCATCTAGAACAAAAAAACATAGAAAATATGATGGACTTTACGGTCCTAGATGCGATTTGCTTTCTAAAGAATTTATGATTGGATCAGAAGTTATAAAACCAACAAAATCGTCTGGTAAAGATGCATTTTTCTTACTTGGAAAACTTTACGTAATTACACCAGGATTAGAAAAATTATTATTTAATAGAGGAGCACCGGATATATTTGATTATACCCCCGATGATTTCAATACGTTTTCAGAAATTTTAAGAAAATCAAATTCAATGATTCAAAATTATAGTCCAGAATCAAATAGACCGTTAACAACAAAAGGAAGTAAGTGGATGTATTTAATTAAAGAAATTTGGGAAAAGATACCTAGAGAAAAAAGTACAACAGCCGCGGGACATACGTTTTCAAAAACGATTCATAAATGTTTAAAATGTATTCAAAATGGTTGTTGTGATAAAGCAGGCGGATTAATTGATGGATATGAATATTGTGGTCCGTTTACTAAATATAAAAAGAGAGTTGAACGAGGTGATCAAGGAATAAACGATTTAGATAAAGCTTGTAAGGAACACGACAGAGTATATACTGAAACTGGGTACTACAATGATTCAAAAAATCGTACTTCTGAAAATTATGAAAAAAACAAACAATCAGATTTAAAATTAATAGACGAAGCTGATAAAATAAGCAAATCGAAAAAATACGATTGGAAACAGAGAATGTGGGCCAAAGTTGTAAAATATATGATGAACGGTAAAAATTTTTTAGGTGCTGGTGATGTAAATGTACAAGTCGCCAAAGCTCTCTCAAAAATCAAAAATCAACCGGATGTTGCAAGAATGATTTTAGATTACATAGAAAATGAAAATCATCCTTATCGAGTATTGGCGGGTGGTTTATTTGATTCTCTAGCGACCATGGGTATTTCAGATGTTGTAAATGTTGGAAAAGGATTTTACGATTCATATATAAATACCAAACGTTATAATAAAGAAAGTGATTATTTTGACGTATCAAAAAATTTACAAAAACGTCAACTACAAGTTCAAAAAAATATGTATGATTTATTACAATACGAGGAAAGGGAAAAAGAAGAGGAGAAACAGGAAGAAAAAGGAAAACAATACCAACCGAAAACAATTTACGAACTTCCTCGTAAACCTACTTTATATACTTTGAATTAATACAAGGTTTCACTTCTCAAATAAATAAACGAGACAAAGAAAAATTAAAAAATAAAATCAAATCAAATTCCAGTTACACCTTAAAATTATCGAGTAATCAATTAAACAGATTTATACTAACTCCACAATCTGTATCCGATACTTTAAAATATGTAAAGAAATTAAAATTAAAAAAATTTCGAGACGTATTTATAGATTCGCTTCCCACAAATTTTTCAAAAAACGAATGCGGCATATTATTTAAAGATGGACACGGAACTTGTTACGTTGTAAAAAATTCAAAATTTTTTTATTTTGATTCATCGGGTAGTCCTCCAGAATTTTTTAAAAATTGAAAACTCGTATACAACAAAATAAAAATTCAACCTGATCATACCAACATGTGCGTTTTTCTTTGTTTAGTTTTTCTAAAATTGATGGAAACTTGTGAATTTGATGAGGTAATAAAAAATTTAAAAAATAACAAGATAAACCTCATTAAATCCCTACTATTTTGATTTGTAAATGAAGCGCGATTTTGCAAAATTGTTAAAAGACCAATCCGATTACATAAAATCAGCCTGTCACAGATCATTTAAGGTATGTTGTATTTTGTCATCATGAGCTATTATTACATAAATAATTATAACATTTAATTATTAAACACTTTATTATTTTGGTATGATCTTGGGGACTCTCACATCACATGATGTATGAAGGACCTCTATCATACTGGCTATATCTATACAAACATTACTTATACAACATCTCCCTCCTTAATTCTATTACATAATATAATCCTTAAATTTAGAGGGTAGACACCTTCCTCTTTTAGCTTTGGGTACATCCTCCATGTCTCTGGTCTTACGTTAATTTTCTGTAATTTTAACTGCCCTTTCTGTTTCCGTATTCACTTTCTCATTTCCTTTTTCCATGGTCCCTTCATCATGAACTCGGATCATTGCCTTGTTAAGTGACGGTCTTAAATGTACTCTATTTCTTCTTAAAAGATGGTTATTTTCATCTTGAATTATATATGACCGGGGTGTGTTAGCTTTTCCAACTACTTTTGCTGGTTCCCATTTGTCTTTTTTAACAACTACATCATCACCCAGTTGTAACTCTTTATAGTCTTTGACACTTCTGTTATAGTAGTGACTGTACTTTTTCTTCTTCGCCTCTAATTGCCTTTCTATTTGATGTTCATCTAGCAAATGTGGTTTTAATAGTTTTTCTACAATTGGTAATTTTGTTTTTAATCTTCGGTTAAACATCAATTGTGCTGGTGTTACTCCCATTCCTGCTAGAGGTGTGTTTCTGTACTCTAATAATGCTAGTTGTATGTCATTAGTCTTTTTTAACATATTTTTTACTATTCCTACAGCTTTTTCTGATAATCCATTGCTTTTGGGATAGTGTGGACTACTTGTAACAAACTTAAAGTCCCATTTATCTGAAAATTCCCGACACTCTCTTGATGAGTATGGCATGTTATCTGCTACCACGATTTCCGGTATGCCAAATGTGGAAAATACTTTTTTAAATACTTGTATTATTTCTGCAGATGTTTTATTTTTTAAACTCGACACTTCAATCCAGTTCGAGAAGTAATCAATAACTACTACATAATCATTTCCTGCATAACTCAAAATGTCACTTCCAACTTTTCTAAATGGACTATTTGGGACTTCATGTGGAATTAGCCTTTCCTTGCACTGTGAGGGTCTAAACTGCTCACAAATTCGACATTTTAATATGACGTTTTCTATATCTTAGTTTATATTTGGCCAATACATTATGTCCTTTGCCCTTGCTTTAGTTTTAGTTATGCCAAAGTGCCCTTCGTGTAGTAAATTCAACATTGCAACTCTTAATGTTTTAGGCACAATTATTCTATCTTCAACAAACAACAAACACTCTACTTCTTGTATGTCATTTCTCATATTCCAATATTTTCTCAATTCTTCATTTAAACCTTTTCTTTCTTTTGGCCATCCATTTCTGCAAAATTCAATAATTTTTTTTAGGGTTTCATCTTCTTTAGTTTGTTCCCTAAATTCTTCTTTTTTCTGTGAGCTCATTCTTAGGCGTTCGGCAACAAAATGCACTACCTCTCTTACTGATTCTTCATCTTCTATTACTTCACTCTCTATATAGTTCCTGGATAATAAATCCGCGATATGTAACTCTTTTCCTGGTTGGTATTCCACATTTAGTCTGTATTTAACAAGTTTTAATTTTAGTCTTTGTAATTTAGCAGAATTTATTTTGGCTATTTGTTTTTTCATAATTGATACAATTGGCTGATGATCAGTGATGACCTTTACTTCACGACCACAAATGTAATTTCTTTGTTGCATACACAATTGCCAAAAACTCTTTTTCCATCTGAGCATACTCCTTTTCAGCGTCAGATAGTGATCTTGATGCATATGCCACAGGCCTTCCATTTTGCATTAAGCAACAACCCACTCCATCTTTACTCGCATCAGATTGGATTGTTATTTTTTTATTTTCATCAAAACTTCCTAATACTGGTGGATTACTGATTAAATTTTTAATTACCTTAAATTTTTCTTCATGAATAGGCAACCACTGAAACTCCACATTTTTTTTTAGCAACTGCCTTAATGGTGATGATACAGATGCTAAGTTAGGAATAAAACTTCTTAAGTAATTTATTAGGCCTAAAATTCTCTGTAGTTCAACTTTAGTTTCAGGCTTTTTTAACTCTACTATAGCTTTAATTTTTTCACTATCTGGCTTCATTCCTTGTCCATTAAATATATGACCCAAATATTTGACCTCACTGGTTTTATATTGAATCTTATTTTTATTAAATTTCACATTCAACTGCCTCGCTCTCTCAATAACTTGGTTTAGAACTAAGTCATGTTGCTCCTGACTAGTACCCGATATCAATAAGTCGTCAAAATATACCAAAACACCTTCAATATCGCCAAAGTTTTGTTGATTTATCTTTTGGAAGTACTCAGGGGCTAAATTAATTCCAAACGGAAGTCTTTTGAACCTATATGATCCCCAGGGGGTACTAAAACTACATAATTTACTGGATTTTTCAGTCAATTCAACTTGGTAGTATCCTTCTTTAAAGTCTAATAATACTGTGAAAAATTTTTTTTTCTTCAGTTTAACACTGATGTCTTCTAATGTTGGTATTCGAAAATGTTCTCGCTCAATCACCTTATTGAGCTCATGTGGATCTAAACACAAGCGAATAGACTTATTTGGTTTTTCCACTATTACTAAATTTGATAACCATTCCGTTGGTTCATTAACTTTGGTTATAATACCACGTTTCTCTAGTTCATCAAGTTTTTCTTTTACTATATTTTTTATAGCAAGGGGTATGCGCCTTGGCGGCTGTACTATTGGTTGGGCATTTGCCTTTATTTTGATTGAACATTTTTCTTTAAATTTTCCCATTCCACCAAAAATATCTTTGTTACTTTTTATAAAAGACTCTTTATCATCTAACTTACACTCTAATGCATTTACTTTCTTAATTAAATTTAAACTTGTACAACCCTTTAACCCTAAAATTGGCTTTACATTTTTTAAATTAACAATTACAAAATTCTGTCCAGCTCTTAACTTATCTACTATACAGTTCAACTTTATAGTTCCTATAGGCCTAACTTTAAACCCACCATACGCTTCTAAAACTATTTTAGTCTGTTTAATGTTATCATGTACTTCTACACTTTTCGATGCAATTTTATTAAAAGTTGTTTCGTTATAATATTTACCTCAGATCCTGTGTCTAACTTGAATGAGATTGGCTCACCTTCCACTACGACACTCTTGTACCATTCACTTTCTCCTTGATTTCCAATGTCCAGAACTTGTAGCAAATC